>JAHKKF010538324.1:0-14813 GCA_019740295.1 Labeo calbasu
TTAATAATAAAATACAGTTATAATAATAATAAAAGAAAAATAAATAAATAAATAAATAAATAAATAAATAAATAAATAAATAAAATCCTTGACTCAGTGCTGAAAAGTATAAAAATGTTGGATTCTGACGGCACTCATTCACATCCATTGGTAATATAAAATAAAATAAAATAAAATAAAATAAAATAAAATAAAATAAAATAAAATAAAATAAAATAAAATAAAATAATCATTAAGCAGAACTGGAACCAAAATCATTAAATTACAGTCCTGCAGTTAATAATTAAATACAGTTATAATAATCAAATAAAAATAAATAAATAAATAAAAATAAAATAAAATCTTTGACACAGTGCTGAAAAGTATAAAAATGTGGATTCTGATGGCACTCATTCATATCCACTGGTAATAAAATAAAATTAAAATAAAATAAAATAAAATAAAATAATCATTAAGCAGAACTGGCACCAAAATCATTATACTGATTACAATGTAATCAAACTTTAGCCAATTAATATGTTTTTTAGATACTGAAAAAAGCACAAATGTGAGGGCATGTCAAAACTTCTCCAGGGCCTCAAAACACCCTCAGACCCCAGAGGGTTAAAGTTATGCTGTTAAACAGTAAAATAAAATAAAATAAATTAAAATAAAAAAAATCATTAAGCAGAACTGGAACCAAAATGATTAAATTACAGTCCTGCAGTTAATAATTAAATACAGTTATAATAATAAAAAAATAAAAAACAATAAAAAACAATAAAATAAAATCTTTGGCTGAATGCTGAAAAGTACAAAAATGAGGATTCTGACGGCACCCATTCACATCCATTGGTGAGCAAGTGATGCTATGCTGCATTTCTCCAAATCTGATGAAGAAACAAACTCATCTACATCTTGGATGAGCTGAGGGTGAGCACATTTTCAGCAAATGTTTATTTTTGAGTGAAATATTACTTTCATTATGTACATCGCAATGCATTGTATAATTATAAGCGCAGTTATAATACATTACAATACTGATCTTATTTCTCTCTTTCTTTTCTTCCTGTCTCAGAATCTTAAAGAAACCCTCTCAAGAAAGACTGAACACACAGATGGCCAGTTTCCATTGGCATGGAAAAATGACCATACAGTCACTGTGACAAAAGCCTGCTGGGCAGGGAAAGTTGCAGGTGGTACAGACGTAAATCAGGAAGGTGGAAAATAACAGTAGTCCAAGAAATGCCGCCGCCTTAACAAGAAACAGGAAATTTCCACAGACTCCTTAAAGGCTCACAGTATGGTAAATCAGAAAGCAGTTGAGTTAAAGACTAATGAAAGCCTTGCAAAATAATTACTTATACAGACATTTTTATGTTTAAAAAGAGGTGGAAGAACAGCAATCAGACATGATTGAAAAAGCAGAAAATGCAGCCGAATGAGCTGCCTGACCTCCTGAAGAAATAATCAGCCTGTGCCATGAGCCTACAAACAATTGCCTGAACAATGCTCCACATCTGCACTTAAAACAGGCGGCACATGCCCATGGTAAATAAAATAAAATAAAATAAAATAAAATAAAATAAAATAAAATAAAATAAAATAAAATAAAATAAAATAAAATAAAATAAATTGCTAAGCAGAACTAGAGCCAAAATCATTAAATTAAAGTCCTGCAGTTAAACAGTAAAATAAAATAAAACAAAATAAAACAAAATAAAATAAAATAATCATTAAACAGAACTGGAACCAACATTATTATATTAGTCCTGCAGTTAAACGGTTCAGGAGTTTTGACAACAGTTTACTGTCATTACAAAGCTTGGAAGAACCAGGAATTTTTTTTATATAACTCCGATTGTATTTGTCAGAAGAACAACAGAAGAAAGTCATACACCTAAGATGGCTTGAGGGTGAGTAATCCATGGGGTAATTTTCATTTTTTGGATGAACTATCCCTTTATTTGTGTTCAATTTTTCAGAAACAAGACTTCACTTGTTTAGTTCGCATCTCAAACGTATCTTGATTTAAAGATTAGATATTTGTATTAGAAAACAAGACAAAAATATAGAGGAAGATATTCATTTTTTTGCAGTTCATGCAACAAGTCACATCTTTATAAACAGACTTTCTGCTCTGATTTAAAGGGATAGTTTACTCGGAAATGAAAACTGTTTTAATTTACTCATCCTCACGTTATTCCAAACCTATATGAGTTTCGTTCTTCTGTTGAACACAAAAGAAAGTATTTTAAAGAATGTTGCTAACCACACAGTTGACGGCACCCATTGACTGTCATGGTGTTTTCTTCCATACTATGGAAGTCAATGGCTACCGTATGTTCTTTTGTGCTCAACAGAATAAAGACACTCCTACAGGTTTGGAATAACATAAGGGTGAGTAAATGATGACAAAACTTTCATTTTTGAGTGAACTGTCCCTTTAAGACCTTTTAAGGCCTTCATTTGTTGAAGGGTGAAGTGAGACTTTTGAAGACTGGCAGAAACCCTCAAAGTGTAGAGCGTAACAGGATTGATCCGGATTGAACAGATTCAGTGTGTGTTTGCACCGCAGTTACTGAGAACATATTCACTCTCTCAGAACTAGGTAGAAAATAGCAGCAGCCCGTGTACCACACACACACACACACACACACACACACACACACACACACAGAGTCACATACACAGTCACATGCAGCGTCGATGACACCAGCATCAGCAGCGTGGAGACAAAGGCTGCCATAGCAACGGCCAGATCCTCATGAGAATAAAGCAAATGAAATAAGCGGCCGAATGTGCCGCTGGTCAGATGAGAGCGTCAGGCAGATGTCACACTATTATTATTGATGAAATCAATAAAAGGGTGAAAGGCAAACACTGAACCTTTGGTCTTATGCAGAATGGGACAAAATGGGTCACTTGATTAATTTACAACATCAATAATGGGGATTCTGAGTACTGCTCTGCAGTTGAGCCGTGACAATAAATAATACAGCGCTGGATGTTGTTACCTGTGACTACGGTAAACATTAAGGAGCAGGATGAGCACGGCCAGGGAATAACAGGCCACGTATGGACCGCCAAACAGACGGGTCAAGCCTCTGGTCCGGTGCTCCCATCTGGCCACCTGAAACATCAACACATGCAGTCAAAACACTTATTCCAATGAATTTGGACACTCATACATATATCTTTTCTAATTATACAAGTGCTTACTATCCATTTTTAGCAATTTAATACACACTTTTTAACTAAAAAAGAAAGAAAGTAGTGTATAATGTACTAAAAAAACAAACAAATAAGTAAATAAATAAATTCCTTTTAAATGAATGCTGTTCTTTTTAACTTTTTCTTTATAAAGAATCCCAAAAAAGGAGTACAGGTTCCAAAAAAAAAAAAAAAAAAATAAAATAAAATAAAATAAAATAAAATAAAATAAAATAAAATAAAATAAAATAAAATAAAATAAAATAAAATAAAATAAAATAAAATAAAATAAAATAAAATAAAATAAAATAAAATAAAATAAATAGTTTCCAACATTAATAATAAATCAGCACGTTAGAATGATTTCTGAAGGATCATGTGACAATAAAGACTGGATTAATGATGCCGAAAATTCAGCTTTAATCACAGAAATAAATTACATTTGAACAGATATTCATATAGAAAACAGCTATTTTAAATAGTTTTTATTGTATTTATGATCAAATAAATGCAACCTTGAAAATCAGAAAAAAGACGTCTTTAAAAAAAAATTAAACATCTTACTGATCCCAAACTTTTGAATGGAAATGTGTATGTTTTCTAAAAAAAAAAAAAAAAAAGTATCAAAATTACTTAATATCTTAAGTGATTTTGCTTCTTAAGTAAATGTATTTAGATTTTTTTTAATTAGGAATTTAGTTTTGTAAGTAAGTGACTAAGCTAGCTATATAGATAGATATCTATATAGACTTTCAAGGACTTTTCAAGCACTACTTTTTTGATTTTCAAGGACTTCAGAGATTGAACAATGTCTTCTATTTCAAATTCTAAAAAAAAAGAGAAATAAATAAAAATATATTAATAAAAAATTTTTATTTAATTTTGTATTTGTTTTTATAACTGCACTGCCTTAATGGTTTAATTATTTCTACTGTTTAAAAAAAAGATTCACAAAATCTCTCCTTAATCCTGATCTGAAACAAA
Organism: Labeo calbasu; assembly: GCA_019740295.1. NCBI lineage: Eukaryota > Metazoa > Chordata > Actinopteri > Cypriniformes > Cyprinidae > Labeo > Labeo calbasu. The sequence continues at coordinate 4,177 of JAHKKF010538324.1, forward strand.
TGATTCATGAACCCGCACTGAAGTCCTGATCTGAATCAAAGATTTTCAGATCTGGACTCGGAGCGTGACATGCATTTGATTAAAACCGGGACTTTAAATCGCTTATTGCGAATCATTTGATTTGAATCATTCAGGTCGCGAAATGATTCACAAACCTGTTCAGATTTAAATCAAATGATTCGCAATCTGCACTTTGAAGTCTTGATCTGAATTAAATAATTTGTGATACGTGATCCGATAGGAGCGCTTCGAAAGAGTGAATCATTTTGTGCCGCATTGGTTTAACTGATTCGGAGTTTCGAAAAGCTTCACTACATTCTTTTTAAAATCATTAGTGATGTTGAAATTCAAAAATAATGGCTCTGTTAATTTGGTCTGGTTTTGCTAGTGAATCGGCTGAAATGAATGATCAAGGCACGAGTTTGAATCAGTCGGAGCGGTTCCAGTGTTTGTCTGTTCCTCTTTTCACGTCTTCAGCCATGTTTACACAACACTGTCAGTACTACACTGGCTTGGCATGTGTGTTTTCTGAAATTAACTGAAGCGAAAAGGTATGTTTCTTTAAACTGTGAATTTTGCATGAAAAAATATGTGCTTATCGACACTTGTCTTTCTATAATTCAAGCACTTTTCAAGTTCCTCATTAGGAATATTAATATTTTCAAGGGCTTTCCAGGCCTTAAATTTCAAAAAGTCAAATTCAAGCACTTTAAGCACCGTGTACGAACCCTGTATTAATCACCAATGTTTAGGACAGCAAGCTCACAGTTGCATGCTGTTTCTTGTGTTTTTATCATTTAATTAAATAATTATTCATGTTTTTACGTATATATGAGAAACTGCATGGGTAAACCTGAAAATAAACATCTTAAAATAACTTCAGGATATCTTGTTTAATCACTACTAAATCTCTTTACAATCTTTTGAGTGTTTTACAAAGACCTGATGTCATGAACACTGCAAACTTCAGCAAATCAGATTCACCTGTATCCCTCTCACAGTAATTGAAGTGAGCTGTCCTCACGCAACCCGGGTATCTTTTACCTTTCCTACATGCATAATGTACAAACAGCAGCCCGTTTCAACTTTTCAAATCATTAATGCATTTCTTCCACAGAATCATCCTCCTGCCTCGTCTTGTCCCTTCAGGAGACTCTCAAAACACACGCTGAGGCTTTGTTTGTAATGGCTCTCCTCTACTGTATGGATATTCATAGTGAGCGCGCTATTGTGGGCAGACGGCGACCTGTCGGAAAAGCAGCTCTTATCTGAATTAGAGGCCAACCTGCGGCCCGCCGAACGGTGTAATTAACGAGCAGAGAGTCTCAGTTCAGCCCGGGTCACGGCATCGCCATTACAGCATGTCAAATCATTAAGAGTATCGCACGCCGCCTAATTAACAACTTCTGAGAGGAGCACGAGGAGCCAGATGGTGGGTTTGTACTCAAACTCTTTTACTGGCAAATAGTCATACGCACTTGTTTTGCTTGCAAATCTGCAAATCCTAAAGATCAATCCGGGTGACCGAATCTGCTAATTGGGAAAAGAAAAGTTTTGACTGTAGCACGTTCTCAAATGGTAGCCACGAATAACATTTCACAAGATGGGAATAGATGAAGTGTAGCGTGGAATAAAACGTCAATGCTGCTAAACATAACTCACCACCAGCTGTAAATCAGCATAAATTCCCAGAGAAACAGAGAAGAAATATTTTCCATGACATCTCACATTAATTGAAATGCACGATCTTAAATGTTCACCTGAACATCCGTATTTGACCATTTTGAGGTTAAATAATATTTCATTTATGTCAGTGGTTAATAATCTGAGAATTTATTTTATGTTGGATATTAAAAATTAAGATATGTTTTGATATTATGTATAATGTTTTGTCTCTTCTGGCTGCATTTATTTGATTAAAATTACAGTAAACACAGTAAAATTTTAAAATATGATAATAACTAATATTTTATTTATGTCAGTGGTTAATAATCTGTGAATTTATTTTATGTTGGATATTAAAAGTTAAGACATAAATATATTATAATATTAATAACCAGATTTCGAGACAGGAAGCTATCAGCTGCATGTTGTTTTTGGTGTTATTACACTGCAAAAAATGATTTTCCACCTTTTTGTCTTATTTTCTAGTATAAATATCTAAGAATTCTTGAATCAGGATGCATTTACAAGCAAAAATATCTGCCAGTATAAATATAAATATAAATATAAATATAAATATAAATATAAATATAAATATAAATATAAATATAAATAATATTTTATGTCACTGGTTAATAATCTGTTATGTTGGCTATTAAAAGTGAAGATATAAATGTATTATAATATAAATCACCAGATTTAGAGACAGAAAGCTATCACTTGCATGATGTTTTTGATGTTTATTTATTGATTATATTTATGATAATAAATAATAATTTATTTATGTCACTGGTTAATAGTCTGTGAATTTATTTTATGTTGAATATCTGAAACATCTAAAATAACTGAATATTTACATTTTTGAAATCAAGATACATGTACTTAGTTCAGAATAATTAAGATTTGTTTAATTCTCTTTTTAATCTTAATTCAAACTTTTTTAAAATACGTCTCTCCTGCTCATCAAGGCTGCATTTATTTGATTAAAATTACAGTGAAAACAGTAAAATTGTGAAATATTACAATCTAAACTGAATATTAAAAAAAAAATCTAAAATCAAGAAACATGCACTTCAAAATAATTAAGATTTAAAAATATATTTTTTAATCTCAATTCAAACCTTTTTAAAGAGTCTCTTCTGCTCACCAACGCTGCATTTATTTGATTAAAATTACGGTAAAAACTTTAAAATTGTAAAATATTATTATAATCTAAAATAACTGAATATTTAAATTTTTAAAATCAAGACACATTTACTTAGTTTACTTAACAGTAAAATTGTGAAATATTATTATAATCTAAACATAATGTTTAAAAAAATCTTAAACCAAGAAACATTTAATTAGTTCAGAATAATTAAGATTTTTCAAATCTCTTTTTAATCTCAATTCAAACCTTATTAACGAGTCTCCTCTGCTCACCAAGGCTGCATTTATTTGATTAAAATGACAGTAAAATCAGTAAAATTGTGAAATATTTTTATAATTTAAATAGCCATTTTCTATGTAAATATATTGTAAAGTGTAATATATTTCTGTGATCAAATCTGAATTTTCAGCATCATTACTTCAGTCTTCAGTGTCACATGATCCTTCAGAAATCATTCTAATATAAAATTGTAATAATATTACAGAGACTTCAAAAAACATTAAAAAATTAAATCACTCCTAACTTTTGAGTCTCAGTCCAGTCATTACACCATAATCACATGAAATCTAATTTAGACATTTTTACTTGACTGGGACTGCAGTCAAACGTCAGTCAAGCGCCAACCTAAATAGTCAAAATGCACGATTTCAATCTAAAGCGAGGCTGAGAAGCGGTAACAGGACGTGATTTGTTGGGAATGGCTGTTCTCTCCAAAAATGAAAGTGCCAATTCTGGCATGTGGACTTTCCAGAAACAGCTGCACAACTTGTTCGTTTCGTAATCTCAATCAAGGCTTCGCGACATTATCGTAACACCGTGCGCTACATCCAAATGATTTCATTACTACTTCTGAAGAATTTGTGGATGGCTAATATGCTTGTTAAATGGACTGAATGTCCTGTATATGGAAATGACGATGATATAAATATGAGGATAATAAAGACGATTAACATTCGTTCTGGAGCCACTGGACAAAAGCGTGTGGGGCAGCGGCGTGTGTTACAGAGTCCAGTCCTCATTAGAAGTGTATTATGCAGGCCGGCGCTCAAACAGAACAGAACAGAACATGCAGAGACGGCGTAACGATGTCAGGACGGCGCCACCAACATAAATGAAACACTTCTGACCCAATAAACACAAACGTGATCCTACATGGAGATGCGTGTGCTAAATATATTAGTCAAATTTCTGCCTTTCAGTATTTAATCGCTTTCCGTTTTCAGGCACAAAGACAAAATTACATTTTATTTTGGGTACATAGTTGCAAAAATAACTCCAAAAATAACAAAAAGCATCATAAAATAGTTCATATAAATTCATAAAAACAGACACTCGTTTCGGCTACCTGTTGAACATCTGCATGCTTTGCGAAGAAGGACTGATTGCAAAACGTGTGATTGACGCGGCAGTGGCTTACGTTTAACCTCATATGCATCTGACGTGTGACGGCAGAAAAGCTGAAGGTGTAAATTGGATGTGCGTCACTGCATTTATTAAAATAGTTAAGTCTAAATGTGTTTCAATTGCATGTGAAATTTCTAATTGGATTACACAGTTTTAACATGTAAGACTTCTGCACTCAAAGAAATCACAGCATAGTTTATAATTAACTATTTGACTTTATTTAAATAATATTTTTAAAATGCATTTATTCAAACTTCTCTGAATCAATATAAATATGTTAATTGTGAAAATAAATATATTTAAAGTTAAAAAGTATCAACATGGTCAATATGGAAAAAGTATATTTATTTATGATAAATATATAAATCTGGTTGTTGTTTATTTAAAACATATTTAGTTCAAGTTTAGTTAAGATGCAAATCCTTTATATTATTTATTTAATTAGCCAGAACTTTTATTTAAGGAAGGATATTTCTCATTCGTGCCACATAATTAAAAAAAAAAGGTAATTAACAATTCTGACAAAAATAAAAAATCTGCAATTGCAAGTTTGAAATGTGAGAAAAGTCACAATTATCTTTTTTATATTTTGTGGCAGAAACAAAAAAGTTAAATTGTGATTTATTTATATATAATACATTATATAGTTCTATAGTTTTTGTTTTGTTTTGTTTTGTTTTCCTCAAACACGTGAGAATTATAAAAAAAAAAGAGAATTGTGAGTAAAAAAGTGAAAATTGTAAATAAAAAGTTGCATTTACTTTTTTTATTTATATTCTGTAGTGGAAACAAAAAAGTCAGAATTATGAGAAAAAAGTCATACTTTATCAATTCATTCATTTATTTATTTTAGTTTAATTATGTATTTATTATTATTATTATTTATTCAATTATGCCAATTAGATGCACATTTTTAAGTAGAATGTTTCACATAAAAATTGTAAAATGATTTTTTTTTAGGGCTGTCAAATGATTAAATCGCATACAAAATAAAAGTTTGAGTTTGCCTAATAATTGTGTGTGTACTGTGTGTAATTATTATGTATATATAAATACACACAAATTAATGTATATATTTAAGAAAAATACATTATGTACAAAATATTTTTATTTATATATAATATAAATTACATAAGATAATAATAAAACATATACTTGTAAATATTTCTTAAATATATACATGAATGTGTTTGTATTTATATATAATAATAATTACACACATTACACACACATATATTAGGCAAACTCAAACTTTTTATCGTTTGACAGACAAATTTTTTTTCAACATTATATATTTTTTTCGACATACTGTTTGGACATTAAAATAAAATAAAATAAAATAAAATAAAAACATTATTTCAAAATGTAAAAATGGTTCAGAAAAGTGAAATTAGTTCTAAAAAAGCATTTTTTACAACTCTTTTTTTAGTATAGTTGGGTACATTAGAGTATAATTGGATATAATATTGTAAAAGTTTTTTTTTTTTAATATTTTGCATTAGTTTTTATTTTTGTATTTTAATTTTAGTTGTGTTTTTGTAATTTGAAAACTTTTTTAATTTGAAGATCAGAGTAAATTTAACTTATTTTGTCTTCTGGGAAGCATGTAAGTATCTTCTGTAGCTTCTGAAGGGCAGAACTAAATGAAAAAAAAAAGGAGATATTTAGGCAAAATAAGAAAAATGTACACATCCTCATTCTGTTCAAAAGTTTTCACCCCCCGACTTAATGCATCGTTTTTCCTTCTGGAGCATCAGTGAGTGTTTGAACCTTCTGTAACAGTTGCATATGAGTCCCTCAGTTGTCCTCAGTGTGAAAAGATGGATCTCAAAATCATACAGTCATTGTTGGAAAGAGTTCAAATACACAAAAATGCTGAAAAACCAAAGAATTTGTGGGACGTGAAGGATTTTCTGAAGAACAGCAGGCAGTTTAACTGTTCAGGACAAACGGACTCATAAACAACTATCACTAAACAAAAAAAACAGCTGTGGATCATTCAGGGAACAACACAGTATTAAGAATCAAGTGTAAACTTTTGAACAGAGTCATTTTTATAAATTCAACTATTATTTTCTCTTGTGGACTATATGTAAACGTCTTTTATGTGAAATATCTTATTCAGGTCAGTACTAAACAATAAATAACATGCATTTTGTATGATCCCTCTTATTTTGGTCAAATAATTAACATCTGTAACAACTGTATCTATATAACATAGAAGCAAAAAAAAGTGAGAATTGTGAGATAAATTACTTTTAGTCCAAATAGCTTTTACATTGGCAGAAACGGCCTCAACAACCCAAAAGCTCATGGTGAGCGTCACGAGGCGCCTGCATATGTTGCTTGAGATGAATATGAAACTATACCGCAGGTAAAACACACACACATTTGTCAAAGGTGAAGCGTCACATCCAGGCATTCTGACACCTCTCATGAACTCAATCCTCAAGTGACGCACGCTCCATCAGCCTGCGCTCTGTAATTACACTAAAAATATCCTTCATTAAAGTCTGCTTACGAGAGCCGCTTACCATGACTCACAGCCAAACCAACAAAGATTCACAAGACTATTAGAGTTTTTGTTAATTAAATCGTTCTGTGGCTTCAGAGAACGACGAGTCCCCGTGCACAAATATCAAATATGAACTAAACCACTTAGGATCCAATTAGGATTTACTAAAAATGGAAATGACAAGCCAGCAGCGGGCACGTTACGAAGCCCAAGAAATGCTTTTGCATCCGTATGTTGAATAAAAACAACAACATGTGTCTTTGTTATACAAGACAATCTGTTGAGAAAATAACAGAACTTTACTGTGCTTCAGAGGAGAACGTCTAAAAATTGCAGAAACACTAGAGACTGAGATGATCCGGCTGTAACCGAGTGTCGAGGGACAACCTGGCTGTATTAAAACTCATTTAAAAAGGCGTGAAGTGCGCAAAACAGCTCTCTACAGAGTTTGGGTCCGTGTTAGATCTGATTAAAGTGTTATTATTAGCTACTTCAGCTCTCTGTATCTGTGGCATCAACGGAAAGCATGTGCTCGACTGACTAAAACCTGTAAATACGTTCGCTTCATGATTGCATCAAATGTCAGTGTATTTCTAAAAAGTTGACTGCAAATAACATCATGCATCAAATTTAGAAAAACAGATCAGCTCTTTATAAAACAGGCCAATGTGGAAGATTTCTGCAGTGCATCTTTCATCACTGAAGGAATATGAAAGCCCCGAGTGTGAATCTGGGGAGGAAGGCATATCACCATTTAATTTGATTTAGAAATAGTGGATCTATTTCATGGTAAACATCTAAATGTTTTTTAATAGATTAAAACTTGAGTCAAACTGTGAAATATATGAATTATGTTATGATATAAAACAGCACATCAAGTGTCATTTACCAATCAGGGTTATTATTGTTAACTAAAAGTAAATAAATATATATATATATATATATATATATATATATTTTTTTTTTTTTTTTTTTTTTTTTTTTTTTACTTGAAATGAATGAAACTGAAATAAAATAACATAAATAAAATGTATTTTATTATATCTAGTTGCTAAAGCCTGTACTTAAGTGGATGTACTAAACTAAACTAAACTAAAATAAAAATAAAAATAAAATAGACATTTTTAAAACAATAATTTAAAAAATACACAAAAACACAAATAATATTAAAACACAAAAATAAAACCCAAAATACAAAAATAAAAAAAAAATACACTAATATAAATATATTTTCAATTACATTAATATACTCAACTATACTAAAATAAAAATGATAAATAAATGTGTTTTTTTAGAACTAATTTCCCTTTTCTGAGTCATTTTTACAGTGACTTTTGACCAAATAGTATTGCAATGATGTATTTATTTATTTATTTTATTATTTTTTATGTCCAAACTGTGTTAATGGTGAAAAAAAAATGTGTAGCAAAAAAAAAACATTCTTATGTAAAATAGTTTACTTAAAAACTGTGCATCTAATGGGCATAACTGGATAAATAATAATAATAATAAATAATAATAATAAATTAATAAACAAACAAATGAACACATAATTAAACAAAAAGTAATAAATTAATGAATGAACGAATGAATAAATATTTTTTTACTTGAAATAAACTTTAAACAAACTGAAATAAAATATAAACTAAAATAAAATGTATTTTATTATATTTAGTTGCTAAAGGATGTACTTAATTGGATAAAATAAAGCAAAACAAAATACAATAAAATAAAATAAAATAAAATAAATACAATTTAAAAAACAAAACAAAAAAACAATAACTAATAAAAATGACAAAAACACAACTAAAATTAAAACACAAAAAAACTAATGCAAAATATTATTTTCAATTACACTAATATACTGAACTATACTACAATAAAAATGATAAATAAATGTGTTTTTTGGAACTAATTTCCCTTTTCTGAGCATTTTTACAGTGACTTTTGACCAAATAGTATTGCATTTATTTATTTATTTATTTGTTTGTTTTTTATGACCAACAGTATGTTAATGTTGCAAGAAATGTGTATAATTTCCCTATGTGAAATATTTGACTTAAAAGCTGTGCATCTAATGGGCATAATTGGATTAATAATAATAATAATAATAATAATAATAATAATAATAATAAATGAATAAGCAAATGAATAAACACATAATTAAACAAAAAACAATGAATGAAAAAATAAATAAAAAGAATAAATAAATAAGGTGATATAAATAAATAGAATACATAAAATAATAAATAAAAGAACAAACATGCAAACAAAAAAACATCACTTAGTCTGTTTTTTTTTTTTTCTTGTATAATGCATATTCATTTATATATATTTTAAGTGTGGCCGCTGTATAACACCCATCTCCTTTCTCTCTATTTTGTGAGCCACACCTCACCGACCCACCCATCCATCCGTCGCTCCATCCATCCACTTTTCTCTGCTGTTGATGGGATTCTGTGGGCTGAAGCGGTGCTCATTCACGGCGCCCGGTTCAGACTCATCAGGAGGGCGTCTCTGTCTCCAGAGCTCCATAAAATCTCTTATGTAACATAATCCTGCTGTCTAATTGGACACACAGCATCTCCATCCATCTTCCCTGTTGCTTTATCCATCAAAGGCGCCTGTGAAGCCTTTAGTGGCCATTTTACAACATTCCAGTAGCAAACACTACAAAATACTGCTTTAATTTCACACTGAGAGCAGCGTTTGATGGAAAACACATCAGAAGAGCTGAAACCCACTGACTCTTCTTCAACACTGTGCTTCAAGTCCTTTATACTCTTAAACTCTAGTACAAATCAGATCCTTTTATATCTTTTTATTAATATGCTGAATATTAATATATTTTTTTCATTTTAACTTCAGTTAGATTTGGTCGTTTTGTTTTTGTCTCTTTTTTATTAGTTTGATTTTTTATTTATTTTTTTTTTTTTTTTGGAGGAGGGGGTCTAGGTAATGTTTATTCATTTTTATCATTAAATTTTAGTTATATATTTTTTTTTATTTTTTTATTTTAAAATATTATTTAACACATATATGCAATCATATACAGAAAATCTTGACCCACACTACTACAAAAATAAAAAGACATCTTCAAATGAAAGCCAGAAAGTTGGTGCATTTTCTGACCTGCATGCTTTTTAGGTTAAGAAGTGTCTGAGAAATTCATGAATCATTCTTCTGTTGTCTGTTTCAGATAACGGAGCATTATGTCATACTGTGATCACAATCAGACTCATTTACTGATTTCATGTGACGTCAACAATACGGTTAAAAACACTAGCAGAGAGCAGTTCAGGCCAACAGAACAAACCCAAAGGCTTTATCACACGAACACTTAAGACGTGAGAAAAATCACACTGGAAGAAACTACACAAGCTCTTCATACTAAATATAACATTTGTCTCCTGCAGAATTTATAAAATACATTTTGTGTAAGATTTAATTTAAAGTGTGAAATGTAAAATGAAATCTTCACTTCATTTACACCTTCAAAAAAATCACTTTTTTTACAGTGTAGGAAGAAACTGGTGACACTTTACAACTAGATGAGTAAAGTTTGAGAACAAACTTTGAGTTTGAAGCAGTTGTAAAAGTATGAAAGTTGATGTCACTATCATGATTTAGCACATTGCTTATTAAACATATTATTAGCACGTTTTAGTAGGGCTGTTCGATTCCGAAAATTTTGGAATCGAGTCCGATTCCGATTCCTGGTTCTGGAATCGATGGGATTCGATTCCAAGAATCGATTCCTCACTGTTGTTTTCGATTCTTCTTCGATCCTTAATTTTTCAGATTGGAAGAACCTAATTTCGCCATCACTGTAGGATATAAAAGTCTTAGAAAGTAACCTTTTCATAATATGAAGCTTTGTTTTTATAAATTATGATACATTTCTGT
>JAHKKF010538325.1:0-24386 GCA_019740295.1 Labeo calbasu
ACCACTATGTTTATTATTACATCCAGCAACACAACACCTCAATCGCTCAATCAGAGATATTCTTGTCTAACTTACATCCTTGCTCCAGCATCGAAATAATGGAGGTCGGATTGTTACAGCTGATCTGAGGTAAGAGCTCATGTCAATCAACTATTGTGGAACGGCCTCTGTCGGTGTGACGCCACACCGAAAGGCATCTGAGAATGGCTCGATTTGAAAAAGTGGATATTATTTTTACAGATTAATTAACCACTGTATGGATTTTTATCATTATAGGGTAGATTTGTACATACACTGCCAACAAACATTTATGTTTAATTGTGAACTTTGCATTTGATGACCCCTTTAAAAAGCATCCATCAATGGCACAGATGTAACATTCATAACGGATAACGTTAGATAAATATTACTACTAAACTAAACAGCTAACCGTGACTGTAGTTTGCAACACAATAATAATAATACATATTGGTTTCTTATGTTGTTTCTTGCTTTTCCATATTTGGTTAGTGACTCACTCTGTAAACAGTCTGCGTTGAGAAGCTCCTGGCATTTTTCGTGGCATTTGACTCCACACTCTGAACAGCGCATACCCTGCCGCGCGATGCCCCACAACAAACCCTCACACTCATAGCAGTAGGTGGGCGTGGTGGCCGTCCACACTTCAAAGTTATGGGGCGTCGTGCAAGAAATGGGGTAAATCAGAGCCTGGAGGGTCTTCTTGTACACGTGATTCTTCTACAGAGAGAAAAAAACTGAAAATAGTTTCTGCCAGAAATGGGCCCTAGCCGTAACCCTGAAGAAGACATTTCAAAACAAAGCCCAGATCACATGTAGGATGTGTTGGAATGAAAAATCACGACGTTGTTAAGAATGGTTCAAAGAGAAAACAGGAGAAAACATTGAGAGGCAAAAAGGTAAGAGTAAGAGTACAAAATACTCTTTATGAAATCTGGTCTTGGTTCAGGATGTAGGTGTAGCTATGGGAGTGGGCAGACAGGTGTCAAAGTGATGACCAAATGAGAGCCACATCACATCTTTATCTACATAATGTGTAGGTGGTATACAGCTTTTTTTTTTTTTTTTTATTTACAGGAGAAAAATAAAAACATTCATCAGTCCAGACAATTTTGATAAAAGACAATTCAACTAGAATTCTGCCAGCAATTATTCTATTATCCTTACAAGACTTGTGTTGTTATGAAACACAATGAAAAATCAGCACCGTGCAATGAAATTAAAAGGAGACAGTTGCTATTAAAATGACAAAAACGCACCATGAATGCGATGAAATATCTTTTATACAAATTTATACAAAAGTCTGCTAAAGATGCATAATTATTTCTTTAATGTTTAATTATTTTCTTGATGTGAAGTTTTTAATGAAGACATATGATACAAATCAAACTATTATTTACTGAAAAATATATTCAAAGTCAACCTTGGAGAATGTGCAAAATGTTAATTATTTTACCACAATAAGAGGGATCATACACCTACACACTTATTTCACATAAAATAAATGTACATTTAGTCCACAAGAGAAAATAATTACAAAAATGACCCTGTTCAAAATTTATATACTGTATGCTTTATTTAGTTTAACTGTATGCAGTTAAACTGCCCACTGTTCTTAAGAAAAATCCTTCAGATCCCACAAATTCTTTGGTTTTTTAGTATTTTTGTGTATTTGGACCCTTTCCAACAATGACTGCATGATTTTGAGATCCATCTTTTCACACTGAGGACAACTGAGGGACTCATGCAACTATTACAGAAGGTTCAAATGCTCACTGATGCTTCTGAAGGAAAAACTATGCAGAATGAAGATGCATACATTTTTCTTATTTTGCTTAAATATCTTTTTTTTTTTTAATTTAGTACTGTCTTTCAGAAGCTACAGAAAATACTTACATGTTTCCCAAAAGACAAACTAAGTTAAATTTACCCTCATCTTCAAACTCCAAAAGTTTTCACCCCCCAGCTCTTAATGCATCATTTTCCCTTCTAGGGCACCACTGAGTGTTTGAACCTTCTGTAATAGTTGCATGTAAGTCTCTCAGTTGTCCTCAGTGTGAAAAGATGGATCTCAAAATCATACAGTCGTTGTTGCAAAGGGTTGAAACACACAAAAATGCAGAAAAACCAAAGACCTGAAGGATTTTTCTGAAGAACAGCGGGCAATATAACTGTTCAGGACAAACAAGCAACTCATGAACAACTATCACTAAACAAAAAAAAAAAAAAAAACAGCAGCGGATCATTCAGGTAACAACACTGTATTAAGAATCAAGTGTATGTAAACTCATGAACAGGGTCATTTTTATAAATAATATATATATATATATATATATATATATAATATATATAATATATATATTTTTATATAACTATTATTTTCTCTTGTGGATCATATGTAAACGTCTTTTATGTGAAATATCTTATTCAGGTCAGTTATAATGAAAAAAAAAAACATGCATTTTTATATCATCTGTCTTATTTTGCAGATTCTGCAAAGTGTATGTAAAATTTACTCCACTGAATTACAACCTGTAAGTATGAATAATAATTGATGTTTATATTCAATTGAGCATTTAAAATACAGAATTATGACAATGGGCGTATCGTTTCCGACACATGCTGTACGCAGTAAACCAATCACAACAGGCTGGGCCATCTGTCCAATCAGAGCAGAGTAGGCTCAAAGAAAGGAGGGGTTTAGAGAGACTGAATCTTAGAACTGCTTCGAACTAACTGTTTGAGAATTGCTGAAAAATGAAGTGATATTAAATGCATATTTTGAGAAAACGAAAGCGCTTTTTGACCTCTTGTAAACTTATTGTAGGAGACTCCCAAAACAATATTCGCAACCATATAAATGGCATAATAGGGGCACTTTAATTTTTTTAATTATTATTTTTGTTTACTTCCCTCTGGTGATGTATGCTAGACTTTTCCAATCATCTAATCCCACCCACAATCTACTGCAATTCACAGTAGATCTGCCTCTATTCAATCAACAACCAATCGTTAAAACCAATTCCTGCCATGCATTTTTTCTTTCGCGATAATCTGTTTCAAATGTATGCCACAATGCAGAAGAAAAACTCTGTTGCTACTTCAGCTACAACACAACAACTTAAAGTGAAAAGCAGATAGATGACAGATGTTTGTGTATTTTGCAGTCTTACCAGTTCTTCATCCTTCAGTGAAGAGCGTGCAGCTAATGCATGTGAGATCCCTGCTTTCCGGGACTGCACAAGAGACTGAGAGGGGAACAAAGGTTGAATATGAACACGTGCTTAATTACACAATTAGTAATAGTAGTACCCATTATACCATAATGGTTTTGTGCTCGCCCAGTGGGTTTAGCAAAATTGTCTGTAATGTTTCCTTAAACACCTGGTAAATGTTATTCCATGTCTGTGTCTACTACATTCCCATTAATATGCTAAACACTATTCAGCCATTAAGGACATCATGTCTTACTTAAATAGCTTTTAGCATTTCATAGCTAACTTTGTAAATTACTAAAAAACCTTTTATACGGAATAGTACCAACAACACACATAAAAACCAGCCTTGAAAGTTCATGGATGAAAATAAATAAATAAATAAATCTCTATGATTGTACATAGCTAAAGGTAGACCAATACTCCAAAGATTGATTTTCCATGAGAATAGAGATAAGAGCACAATTTAGCCTCTCATAGCTAATGACAGTGATTCAAAACAAGCAAATGGCTGGCTTCATCTTTTCTCTGACCATCAATTGCACAGCAAGTCAATTGTGAGTGGTACAGGGTGGGTGAGGGGGCTGGCAGGTCAAGGCTAAGGTTTAGTCAATGGAAAAAGGGCCTGAAAGCTAACAACAAGGATCAATATTACATTAAATGTCACTTCTACAAACATAAAGAAAAAAATAAAATAAAATCAAGTTGCGGCGTCATACAAATGTAATAAAATCAGATTTTTTCCCCCACTTACACTATCAGTCAAAAGTTTTTGAACAGTATGATTTTTAATGTTTTAAAAAGTCTCTTCTGCTCACCAAGCCTGCATTTATTTGATCCGAAGTAATATAAAACAGTAACATTTTGAAATATTTTCACTATTTAAAATAACTGTTTTATATTTGAATATATTTTAAAATGTAATTTGTTCTGGCGATCAAAAAGCTAAATTTTCAGCATCATTACTCCAATCTTCAGTGTCACATGATCCTTCAGAAATCATTCTAATATGCTGATTTGATGTTCAAGAAACATTTTATTATTATTATTATTATTATTATTATTATTATTATTATTATTATCATCATTATTATTATCATCATCATCAATATTTAAAACAGTTGAGTACATTTTCTTTTCATCAAAAAGATCCAAAGATCAGCATTTACCTGAAATAAAAAGCTTTTGTAACGTTATACACCACACCAAAAGATTTCTATTTCAAATAAATTCTGTTCATTTCAACTTTCCATTCATCAAAGAAATCTGGAAAAATTCTACTGCTGTTTTCAAAATAAAAATAATAAATGTTTTTTGAGCAGCAAATCAGAATATTAGAATGATTTCTAAAGGATCATGTGACTGGGGTAATGATGCTAAAAAATCAACTTTAAAATCACAGGAATAAATTACACTTTAAAATATATTCAAATAGAAAAAAAGTTATTTTAAATAGTAAAAATATTTCAAAATGTTACTGTTTTTGCTGTACTTTGAATCAAATAAATACAAGCTTGGTGAGCTGAAGAGACTTATTTAAAAACCATTAAAAAGCTTACTGTTCTAAAACTTTTGACTGGTAGTGTATAAATCATGGTTGGCACATCTAAATTATTATTACCAAAAAGTATTACAATTTAGACAAAATAATATAAATAAAATTATATTCCTAAAAGCTCCAATTATGTGCCCAAAAATGACATTTTCACATGTTATAATAAATTTATCTGTGGGGTATTTTAAGCTGAAACTTCACAGACACATTCTGGGACACCCAAGACCAATATTACATGTATTATATTTCCTTTAATACATGTAAACACTGACATTAAATTAGAATTTAAGATAAAATTCAATTGTAGCATCCAGGATTCATAACACAGAAATATTCAGTGACTGACCATTCATAATCAAGTATTCCAGAGTTGTGCAATAACCTTTGTTTATATTCAGCCTATCACACATAAATAACTTTCACACACAAAAAAAGAAGCGTTTGTTGCCATGAAAACAGTTGTGCAAGCCAAACGCTTCAGTTCGAGCCTGTTTTTATTTTGCATTTATTCTTTTTTGTCCCCTCCACAGCATGTCAAATATATCTGTGTGGGTTTCAGTTTTATTGTGTCGCAACAAAGACCGATTGATAAAAGTTCCCCATTTCTGACTCATGGGCATGTCAGTGAACTGGAAAAGACAAGCACTTCAAATAGAGCTCCGTTGCTCAATCGTATGCACACTTGTCTGGTTTTTAATGCACCAGTCACATAAGATCTCCCTCTTTAAGGATGAAGACAAGACATTCAATTACAAGATGGCTGGAAAATTACATTGACACATTTACATGAAGACCAAAATCCATTATGAACAAAAACACACCACTTGTAATATCAAACCCTTCTGAGACAGGATGTCACACGGTCTTTCATTGGTGATATAGCGTTACCGATCGCTGCAATCACACCAGAATTGAGCAGCAAATCAAAGATGATGGTATCACACACTAAAAATGAAACTGAGCACAAATCATTTTTGACATACAATCTACATCTATATAATACATATTATATTTTGTTGGTGAAAAAGACAGCACTTTCACCTTCAATGTGAATAGGCAAATTGCTTGTCACTGGAATTTTTTTAGGATGCCCAGTTTTAGCTAAAATTACATTTTAGACCTTAAAATAAAAACACATGCCTACAAAATGTCTAGGACAAAGTATTCCTTTTCAGTCTGCTTTGAGTAAAACCTGAAAAAAAGATATCTTGAATTGTGAAGCATACACTAATAGAAAGGTTTACTTACCATTGCCTAGTAATGAAGGAAAGCATTGAGAAAAAGAATGATAAAAGAAGATCAGATCAGATCTCAGCTAATCTTGCAGTTAGATTAGATAAGAAATGTGACAGTATGTTACGTTTCAATATTGGTGAAGGTGTGGGAAAATAAAAATATATATATAAAAAATAAAAATCACTCACCACTTCGCTAACCAAGGGGATAGGCTTCTTCTTCCTAAGGTCAGGCATGCTATCAATGCCAAATATTCCTCCTCCCCTTAAGATAATAATATGGATATTTCAGTAATGGAAAACAAATGCTTGGTAAAGAACAGCTAAACAACAACACAGTTCAAATAGTGAAAAAGAATGAGCAGGAGATCATACCCAGATTTGGCCCATGGATGTTTGTTATGGTCTCCATTGATATTCTGTTGAAAGGTTGAACATATTGTCATGCATTAAAACAAATATAAAATCTTAAAGCTTTATGTAGACAACAAAAACAGCACTTGGGAAAGTGGGAAACAGGGAGAAAGTGGAACAGAAAAAGCCCTTTTGTTTGGTTGATTGAACTTCACCACTACATTCGTGAATATACAAGCAGTATGTTCTAGTCAAGACAAGATTAAACATGCATGGGCTCAGAAAGTAACCAAAACTCTCTAACATACACTTTCCGTCAGAAATCACAATTTAATTTACTTTTAAGATGCACAATAGTATCCTAAGTATTTTTGCTTTTGATGCAAAGTGAATACTGAAAGATACAGATTTATCTTGGAAAGAGGCAATTATACCACAATTTGTTTAGTATTTTTTATTTACTGTATAATTAGGATAAATTATTGAAATGGCATTTACACCATCTCTGTGCTATGCAAAAAAGGGTAACACTTCACAATAAGGTGTCATTTGTTAACACTAATGTATTAACTAACATGAACGAACAATGAACAGGCATTTATTACACCATTTATTAATCTTTGTTAATGTAAGTTATTAAAAATACAGTTGTCCATTGTTTGTTCAAGTTGGTTCACAGTGCATTAACTAATGTTAACGCAGCCTGTGATTCAATAATGCATCAGTAAATGCTGAAATTAACATTAAGATTAATAAATGCTGTAGAAGTTTTGTTCATTCTTAGTTCATGTTAAAGGAGAAGACCACTTCCAGAACAAAAATTTACAAATAATGTACTCACCCCCTTGTCATCCGAGATGTTCATGTCCTTCTTTTTTCAGTTGTAAAGAAATTTTGTTTTTTGAGGGAAACGTTTCAGGATTTTTCTGCATATAATTGACTGCTATGGTGGCCCGAGTTTGAACTTCCATAAATTAGTTTAAATGCGGCTTCAAACGATCCCAAATGCGGTTGTAAACGATCCCAGCCGAGGAAGAAAGGTCTTATCTAGCGAAACGATTGGTTATTTTCATAAAAAAAATATATATATATATATATATATATATATATAAAAACGCTTGTCTTGCTCTGCCTGAACTCTGTGTATTGTGCCTCAAGACAGTTAAGGTATGTTGAAAAACTCCAATTATATTTTCTCCCTCAACTTCAAAATTCATTTCAAAATCATCCTACATCGCTGCAGAAGTCCTGACATACCCTAACTGTCATGAACCGGGAAAAAACAGAGTTCAGCCAGAGTGAGACAAGATGAGCATTTGACATTAAAGAGTATATAAATTGTATTATTTTTATGACAATAACGATCGCTTCGCTAGATAAGACCCTTCTTCCTCGGCTGGGATCGTTTACAACCGCATTTGGGATCATTTGAAACTGCATTTAAACTGCATTTTGGAAGTTCAAATTCGGGGCACCATAGATGTCCACTATATGAAGAAAAATCCTGAAATGTTTTCCCTTAAAAACATAATTTCTTTACGACTGAAGAAAAAAAGACATGAACATCTTGGATGACAAGGGGGTACTTTATCTGTAAATGTTTGCTCTGGAAGTGTTTATTAGTTAACATTAGTTAACTTCATCAGTTAAAAGAGAAATACACTTCCAGAAGAAACATTTATTCTGGAAGTGTATTTCTCTTTTAACTAATGAAGTTAACTAATGTTAACTAATTATCCTCATGTAAAGTGTTAACAAAAAAAAAAAGTTTAAAACAAACCATTTTATCTTTTAACCCATCAATTTGGCAACAGGCTGTGCATTAAATGAAGCATTTCTTACTCAAAAGTCTCTAAAAGAGCTGTTAATGTAATTGCAACAAAACCAATAAATCATGCAAAATCATCTGTAATGCCAAACCCCCAGAACAAAAAGGTTGAGGGAAAAATCATTGCTATAAAACTCTTGACTCAGCATTTAATGAGCCACAACCAATAACACGGTCTGAAATGTGTGTAATGTTTACAATGCAGCATAGACTACAAGCCATGAGATCAAGGCATGATTTAAAAAAAAAAATGAAATAAAACATGGGCATGAGTAACTCAACACAATGCAGAAAACCTAAGTCAAGGGAGCCTGTTAGCACCATGCACATGAAAGACCTTCAAACAGCATTATTTATCTCTAGCATTGCAAA
Source organism: Labeo calbasu (assembly GCA_019740295.1). Taxonomy (NCBI): domain Eukaryota; kingdom Metazoa; phylum Chordata; class Actinopteri; order Cypriniformes; family Cyprinidae; genus Labeo; species Labeo calbasu. Next base: position 8,578 of record JAHKKF010538325.1, read on the forward strand.
CTTAAAACATCAAGGCACTTTTTAAACAATGTGAAAATTATATAACCTGATCTTCATCTTGGCTTCCATCTGAAAATAACAACAAATAGCACATCAAGCTATCACAGCATTTTTCTAGAACCAGACACTCTACTAGACATAACATTATAAGGCAATTAAAGTTGTTGTCCAAGAACATATTTACATGGAGTTTAATAACCTTGTGTATATGGAACGAGTATATGAACTGCATAACTACGCATTTCTCAATTGATCTAGACAGTTCATGAAAGTTTCACTAAGATGTATTATTCATTTATAATGGCTCCTAAATTTTCCCTGCACTTTCATGTCAGATTTGTTTTCATTTCAATTTGATGAGTGTAATTAGTTTGTTTGAGCCTTGGGAACAAGACTAGTTTAACACTCAGCAGGGCGCTTGCTAATAAATCTGCAGGAAAGGGCCAAACACCCACTGGCTATGGGAGTCAGCAGTTTCAGATGAGATCTGATATCTTACAGAATCAAAAAAATAACATGTAGTGTTTAAATGTTATTTGTGAGACATGTCTGATGTGCACAGCCATAGAAAAAAGACATCAGAATGATTTCCCTTTCCCTTTCTGACATTCATTTCATTGATTGAGTTCATAGAAATTCACTTACACTGCAAAGTTGAAACTTCAGACAAGAACTTTTAACGAAGTAGAACAATGAATAGGAAAGTTTAGGGCCGCAAAACTCAATATATACCTGGGTTCAAATCATCTTCAGAAAATGTTGACATGGTCACTATACTGAGTTGTCTTCTGGATTCTCTCTTCTCCCTTAGAATCTGCTGGAAACTCCTGAGGCACTTCAGACGACGTGCATCCCGCTGACTAAGCTCTGCTTCACTACCTCCTTCTGTAGAAGTCTCCGTGGGAGGCTGTGTTTCCCCCATTGGTGTTCTTTGCTCCTCTTCATCTACCAGTTCCTCAGGGGAAAAAGAGTCTGGGATAACGTCTGTAGAGTAACACTGTGGTAAATGAGCATTGGTTGGATGTCCAGATGTAGCATCTGAAGCATTACTTGTGGATGAGTCCAACCCTGGAGATTTTAGATGTTCTGAATCTTCAATATGCTGGTGAAGAGGCGATTCAGGATTTGCTTTGGTGGAGATGCATTGAGGTATCTCTACGAAACCTTTCTCAGTACTGACTTGAGGCCGCTCAGAATAGTTTGCTTCTAGTTGTGTGGTCTCCATCTCTACCTGAGGCATCTTTAAATTTGGCGTCTCAGTATTTACAACATTTATCATTTCTTCTTGTTCCTCAGATGGAGAGATCAATGTATGGACTTCGACCTTTTCACCAGGCAAAGTAGCACTAGTTCCATCCATCTTCTTCAGAGCTCCCCGCAAGGCAGTTTTAAAGTCAAGAACTGCTCTACCAAACTTTTTTACATTAAACGCCACATTGCTGTCATCAGCAGAGTCTGGGACGTTTTGATTACAGAGTGATGCACCTTTATATAGAAGGTTGCTGGATGGCTCAACAATCACACTTTCTATTGAACTATTTCTAATTTCACAATAAATGTCATTCTGACAAACAGAGCTCTGAGGACATTTACCATCTGCACTGCAATTCAGGCAGCCCAAACCAGGTTCTTCAGTGAGCATTTCTGCATCATGCAACTTCCAATTTTCTCTATTGCTTGCACTGACAGGAGAGTTGTAGTGTTTACCAGATACTATGGATATTTGATCTGAGGTGCCTGTTGTACAAGTTCTTACAGCTCTTGATGGATCCCAGGTGTCTTCTGCCTCTTCAAAACTGCCTTGTCTGGAGCAAGAATCATCTTCGCTCCAACCGATCTCTCCACTCCCACTGCGTTTTAAAGTCGCTGGGTTCCAAGTCTGACTTTCAGCCCCTGCTTTGCCACGTTCAGAGGTGGGTCTTTCTGGATCAGATTCAGACTTTGAACTTTGACCCGAAGATAGGGAACTGGTGCTCGGACAGTCCTGTCCATCCTGCCGCTCAAGATAACCAAAGCTAAGCTTTCTTCTCCCTGCACCTTGAGATATGTCAGACCTAAAAGGATGACGTTCATTGTGGTTTGAAGTCTCAACACTTGTAAGCCTTGGCACCTCTTTGTGCTTCCCATCAACAACTTGATATTCTGAGAGTATATCACCGCAGCTGCTTGAGGATTCAACAGGGTAAGGCTTGTAGCAGCCTATACTAACAGTGTTATTTGATTTGTGTGTGTGGTGGGAATGACTCTCGGTGCCACCCATAGCTCCCGGCCAAGTTTCTACACCAGATTTGTTTCCGGACCGCATGCATTCAATCTCCATTAGGACGGCATCTACGCAGCTAGAGACCTCTTCGACAGAGCCACGAACAGATGACAGGTACTCCCTCAAGTCTGAAATCTCCTCTTGAATTTTGTTGATCCCTCGCAATTCCTTTAGTATGTGCTCAACGATAGCACTCGATTCCTCTTCTTGAAAATCCTCATTATTCCCCTCCACGACTTCATCCAGCATCGTCATATTTAACCTGCACAGTAGAGCGTCTGTTTCTCTTTTAGGCTCACCATCAAGTCCTCTTCCAGATGAAAACCCGGTCTCATTTAGATCTTGGGTCATTTTGTTTTGAACGACTGTCGGATTACTGTTGTGCTGCAAAGTGCAAGGAATCCTGATGCCTCCTTCGCGATTTAGTTCTACTTCCCCAACACAAGGTGCCCCAGAAACTGCTTCCAACCCATGGCCATTTGGCAGCTGAGGTGAGCAACAGACCTCTGCTGAAGCTAATCCTCTCCTGTAGTAGTTCTGCAGCTTTTCAACATCCTCTTCCCCCTCTTCATCCTCTTCCTCGATTCCAGCATAGTAAACACCAGAAGGCTGGACAGTGTGATCTGCAGATCCCTGCAAGAAACGATGAATTTTCCCACGCAACACCAGAGCAACTTTGGGATTAGGCTGCCTTCTTTTTGGCACCGCAGTTTTCTTTTTGGGTCGGGGATATTGAGGGATGCCAGTGCCATCCTGTCCATTGCAGCGGTTGCGGGAGAACATCACTTTTCCTCCCTGTTTCTGTGCTGTAGAGCTGAATCACATTACTCAGGCTTGAAATACAGCATCTGATAATATAAGTGAGAGATTATCAGTTGTCTTAAGCAGGGCTAAATCCACAACTATGGGGGGAAAAGTATATTTTAAAGTATCACACCAGTGCAAATTTACAGATTTGGTTAAGAAAAGTAAACAACTGATTTTGCTATCCACCTTTTTCTTCAACAAGGATGTAAGTCTAGGGGTGAGCATTCCGGTTAATTATCCAATATAGGAAATTACAAAAAGAAGAAGAAAGTGCAGTAAACAGTAAAACTGTCTGCACTACAAACCAGTGTGCTCATAATTAAGATAATACATTAGAATAATATGGTAAAACACACCAATTTGTAATATCAAGCAGCAAAACAAACTGTTTTGTACAGCTAAAAATATCTGGAAGCAGATGAGACCGGAAACCAGACCCAGAAATTTTACAAATGGCTGCACCCACTCATACGGGAAGAAAAAGGTGAATACCACCAGTTTAAGTTACAGTTAATTTCCTCCCTTATCAAAGTTTTGTCATGTATTTGCAACAACACAAAATAATCATCAAAACATCTGAATGTATCATCTGCATCTCTATACTGACTCTCCCAAAGCATTGATCAATGGTAACATACACTGAAATTGTCCAATTATTAATTTCAGTGGTACAATGTATTTGAACTTTGCGGAAATGTGACACTAATGACATTTATGCCAAAGTTAGCACACTATTGGGCTGACTAGCATTTTCTCCTCAGAAACACACCCAAAAATGTTCCCTTTGTTCTTCAAAAATCCACCATACATATATGCAAATGTTCACCTAAGTAATGTGCATCTTCTGAAGCAAATCGGGGAAGCAAATAAATCAAACAAACAAGTAAATAAAAGTGCAAGGAAATAAAATAACATAATACCAGCTTTCTAGCAAAGACTGAAAATAGTTTAACAGAATATATGGCTTTGCTTATCTGCTTGAGAGAAAACATACAACAGATAAGAAGCGCAAAAAATAAACTAAACACCTTTTAAGAACATTCACTTTAATCCATGTGCAACAGTAAAGTAATATAGCAAAACAGCACTGACAGTTTTTGAAATGCAATTTCTACTAGTACACATAGACATGTGTGCTACTGAATGCATAAATCAATAAATAGAATGTTTGGCTATACAGCAGGGGTGCACAAATGCACAAAATCCACAAATGTGACCCTGGACCACAAAACCAGTCATGAAGGTCATTTTTTTTTTTATTGGGATTGATACATAATCTGAAAGCTGAATAAATAAGCTTTCTATTGATGAATGGTTTGTTAGGATATAGGACAATATTTTATCGAGATACGGCTATTTGAAAATGTGGAATCTGAGGGTGCAGAAAAAAAATCTAAATATTGAGAAAAAAATTGTCCAAATGAAGTTCTAAGCCAGTGTTGGGCATGTTACTTAATCAAAGTACTTGATTATAGTTACTAGTAGCTTCTCACAAATAGTAACTGAGTTACATCATTATAAAAGTAATTAATAACCAGGAAAAGCAAGTATTGTTTTAAAAAAAAAACAAAAAAAGCTGTGTGCGTTCACACTAGAGTTTACGGTTCATCAAATACATGTACACTGTGCATCCATTCAGATGAACTGAAAAATAAAATTATAATATTATTATAATAAACTATAGTAACGCCGGGGGAAACAGTAATTTGTTTAATTACTCGTTACTGAATAAAATAACGCTGTTTATTTATAACACTGTTATTCCCATCACTGTTCTTAGCAATGCATATTACCAATCAAAAATTAAGTTTTCATATATTTACGGCAGGAAATTTACAAAATATCTTCATGGAACATGAACTTTACTTAATATCCTAATGATTATTGGCATAAAAGAAAAATCAATCATTTTGACCCAACTGCATTTTTGGCTGCTGCTACAAATATACCCATGCTACTTGCCGGTCTACTTGTGCTACTTGCAAAGCCGTTCTCATTCTTTATGTATACTAAAATATTAAACACAGCAAGATACAAATTTGTCATAGATACAGGAATATTTCAAACCTGCAAAATATAGACTTAGGAACATTTAATTCATTTTTGGATTTCAGTATATAAAAATAACTGGAATTTTAGGAGAGGCATGCTGGCTCATCGACTCCTTGTGGAGAGTCAATTAAGCAGAGAAAATGTCACATGTTAGTGCAAAATCATGTGACACTGGAACAGTAGCTATGGAAACCATGTGCTATACCTGCAGTCAGGTTCTCGGTATATAGACAGATATCTCTATATAAAGATGGCAATTATCTGCATAAAATTCTCCTCTTCTGTTTTTTCATCTTTACTTTTTCAATACTGTTATCTGCTCCCAAACATCAGCTTAATAAGAAAAGTTACACAGGCAATCAGGAATTATAAAGCGACTGGATGTTACGCTGGTACAACTCAAGACAGAGTCAGTTATTCTGCTTATTTCTTATATTGACACCCCTGTTCTGCGAGTCTGCATGCTGCATATTTTTTTGACAGGCACCAACTGCATAATTTAGCAGTCTCTCACAAATAAGTATAAGGTCCAGTATGTCTCTCTGAGGTGGTGTTAGATTGGACAAGTAAGGCTGAGAGGAGAGTTATAGCGTGGTTAAACCACAGTGTTAGACTTGGTGTTGAAAGTGTGAGTTGAGGCTATATCGCTCATATGTGATACATACCTTAGTCCGTCTGCATCTCCTGTCTCGCTTGTACACAGTCACGCTTGTCTAACTAGCAACAACTGGATGTGTGTTTTCAAAAGCCAAACATTTTTTATGCCACATTTTGTTTACACAGCCTTACGCTTCACTAGTCTCCTTGCATTCCTCTCAGTCTCGCCTTTTCACCTTGCCTTTTCCTCTCGCTCTCTTTCTGTCATTCACTGTAGGTAAGGGCATTCAGGGATGGGTGATCCACATAAGCACAGTGAGAAGCACACTAATGTGGCTCTTTGAGATCACTGAAGCACAAGGGCTAAAGGTAAGACCATTCTGCACGTATGTGTTTTGCTCACATCTTCAATGCATGGTATTTCTGTCTACCTAAAAGTGCGGAAGACAAAGACACAGAACAAACAGAAGCATGCTGGGAGGAGAAAGCAGAGGGTAAACAAACTACCACTTACAACACTAACATTTAAGAGTGGAGCACATTTACCTCAGGGAGGCATTGAGACAGGAAGGTAGGGAAAAAAAAAGAAGAGAAGAGGTGCCAGCCAAAGTGAGGCATCTGTGACACTGAGTGCTTGAGGAATGTTTCACTGGGGGCAGCTAAAATCATTTCAGAGTCATTTCACCCAGCCCTACAGTTGTCCGGAGGATGCTACACAATACTTTTTCTTAACCTTCTGTTGCAGACATTTGGATTTCAGCGTTTGAATTCCAATAAAACAGACCTTATTACCGTAATCAAAAGCAAATTATATAAAAAAAAGAATGTTTCTCCTAGGCAATAAACATTTCAAGCAAATTCTCATTACATACAAATAATTTACAGCGTGTGTGTAATTATTAGGCATGTTGATATTCTGGTCATAATTTTTCCCCCCAAGCACATATTACTTATTCCAAACCACATCAGTCTTAATAACTACTATTCTATTAATTTTGTATTTATTCATTTATAAGTGATGGAAGTGATGAAAAACTCCTTATATTATAATAGAGAATTAACTCTAACTGAAAAGTAAAAAATTATTAAATGCCCGTGAGAAAGATGCAATACTAATGCAATACTAGATTTTGTAGAGTTAAGGCATGACCACTGGACATCGAAATGCTCATTGGGTCAGCATGGTCAGAAAACACAGATGGAGAAAAAAAAAAAAAGAGACGTTAACTGCAAAAGAATTACGAATTAAGGAATAAGGTGCAAAACCATCAGGAACCATTTAGTCTTCAGCACCACCATTTTTCAGAACTGCAACCTACCTGGAGACTGAAGACTCGGAGAGTAATCCTAAAAAATGACCCTCACTTAATCAGAATAACATGCTGAAATTTTGTGAAATACCTGATGACTCATTTTTTATAGGTTTTTTGGACATATAAGTTGAGAGTGACTCTTGAAGGTCCAGCATCACATCCTCTTGTACCACAGTTTGAAGAATGTATCTTCTAGAATCTGGCAGTAAGTTTTGGGAGTCCATTTTTAGTCCATCTCTGCAAGACAGACTTTTCAGGATAGGGGACAGACTAAAAATAAACTCCCAAAACTTACTGCCAGATTCTGGAAGATAAACTCTTGAGAGAATGGTACAAGAGAATGTGGTGCTGGTTCTTCAAGAGTCACTCTCAACTCTCACTTCGGCATGCTATTCCTCTTAAGTGAGGGTTTCTTTACCCAAGCAAATTCACAGAGAATCTGACACCTTCTGGAGACTCCAGGTAGGTTGAAGTTCTCAAAAATGGTGGCGTTGGAAACTAAATGGTTCCTGATGGTTTCAATTCACTCTTAAAAAAAAGGTGCTTTAAAAGGTTCTTCACAGCAATGCCATAGAAGAACCATTTTTGGTTCCACAAAGAACCATTCAGTCAAAGGTTATTTAAAGAACCATCTCTTTCTTACCTGTTTATAATCTGAAGAACCTTCTTTCACCACAAGGTACCTTTCGTGAAACAGAAAGGTTCTTCACATTAAAGGTTCTTTATGGAACCATTCAGACAAAAAAGGTTCTTCTATGCCATCGTAAAGCACCTTTATTTTTAAGAGTGTAATTCTTCATCTTAATTCTTAATTCTTTTGCAGTTAAAACATGTGTCTTTTCTTCTCCACCTGTTTTTTCTGACCGTGCTGACCCAGTGAGGATTTTGCTGTCCAATGGTCATGCGTTAACTCTGCAAAATCTAGTATTGCATTAGTATTACAGCCTTCTCATGGGCATTTAATAATTTTTAACTTTTCAGTCTGAGTTTCGGTCATTTTATCTGTAAAAGAAAACATGCTAATAAATATGCACACCTGAATATAAGAAGTTTTACACTTCCACACTTCATGGACAATTATACATCACTTATAAATGATTAAATACAAAATTAATAGTAGTTATTAAGATTGATGTGGTTTGAAATTGTTCAAATGTACTTGGGAAAAAAATACGACCAGAATATCAACATACCTAATAATTGTGCATGCACTGTATATGACTTGCAAAAATGAGTTTGCAAACATTAAAATCATTTAATAGGTAAAAAAAAATTAAACATTTTATCCTTAGGGCAGTGATTCAAAGCCAAAAAGTGCATCTTCTGCATGGTGCACCATGCATTACTAATTACAATTCAATAAATACTTCAATAAACAAACAATAAATACAATGGTCATCAATATGCATTAACCATTTCATTGCCAAACTGAAGAAACTGTTTGCTACCAACATCATGCAGTAGAGGGTTAAAGATCTGTTTTAAAAAAACAGCTTGTTCGTGACTGTAAGATTAATTGAAATTATAATTGGTAATGACTCCTTCAGAGCTCCCAGCTTTGCACACCACTTCTCATATCTTTCATGTACAGTACTGTATTACAAACGAAACAGAGTAATTGTTTGTAGGTATAAAGCACAATGTGATGAAAGCCAGGGCTTTTAATTAATCTTCACTTGCAGTGAGCTTTAGATTCAGTTCAAATACATATGTTTCTGTCATCACTACCAGACACTGTGACCTTGCAACATATAGAAGACACTTTCTACAGCACACACATGGAAGACTGAAATCTGCATGTTCCCTTCACACTAATGAAAGAACTCTGGACAGACAGCACAAAATGTGAAAATATTACACATTTATATTAAAGGTGACATCAGGAAAATCTGACTTTTTCCGTGTTTAAGTGCTATAATCGGTTTCCCAGTGCATCTACCTAACAGAAAATGTGAAAAAGGACAACCCAGTAACTTTGTTTTTGTAAGTCTTTCTCTGCAAGCATGTGAAAAAAAAAAATGAGTGCATCAGATTCCCTACCGCCGTGATGTAGGATGGGATCTTATTATTATACTACGTGGTACAACACTTATTTACACACGCAGTTGTTATCTCAATAATGGATTCAATCAAATGTAATCTTACAGCGCTGCTTCATCTGTATCCGATTTCGAATGAGCAGAAATCTGTAGGAAATGCAGCAAACCGTAGATAAAATAACTGACATAAATGAACTATTATTTTCATCCATACAAACAAAATTTGCACTGAAAAAAAGCAGATGATACTTTTTAATGCTGACAACCATGTAATAAGCTTGATAGGAATGTGGTAGGAAAATTGTTTGCACACTGGTGGACCAATAAGCCACAAAACTTCTCCCCTAGTATTTTATTTTGTTTTATTTTATTGTAATATGTTATGTTATATTTCAAAACATACTGAAATACTTTAGGCGTAAATTTCCTCAGAGCGAAGGCGGAGCGGTGTTCCTGATCAGCTGAGTGAGGAGTGGAGCGGGGAGTGGGAAATGGTGAACCCGGAGCGGAGCTGGAGCGGAGTGATTATTGAATGCTTGGAGCGCGGAGGGGAAATTGTTGCCGCTCCACTCTGCTCACATACTCTGCTTCAAACAATGGTATAAAGCTACTCAAAACATCATTTAATGTAAATGGTGATAATCGTAATTAATAATCGCAATTATAATTTCACGGGAATAATCGACAATTCTGATTTTTGTCAATCATGCAGCCCTAATCCCAGGTACGAGCTGTGTAAAAGCACAGCCCTATTCTGAAAAAGGGGGTGGGGAATAGCAGCTCATTTGCATTTAAAGAGACATGCATGAAAACAGCGTGTTTCTGCTTCCACTCAAAATAGGCATTTTCAAAATAATATAATACATGAATTGTGGAGTATTTTGAGCGAAAACTTCACAGACACATTCTGGTAACACCTTATACTAATACTGCATATTGTAAAAAAAGGGCATAATAGGTCTCCTTTAAAATGTAATACAATTATAACTATACTCCAACCAAAGACACTATAAGATCACAATCATCTATAGAAAATTGCTGGCTCAATCTATGTCTCTTTCTCTCACACTGACCAATCACCCATTCTCTTTTTTCACAATCATTTCATCCAGACAGTCAAGTGGAATGACCAGACATTCATCCCTGGCAAATCTATTCTTTACTGCAATCAGCTATATATCAAATATTGATCATTTCAATGTTTTTTTCCCCCCGTTTTCTTTTTTTAAGCACTCAAAGCAAAAGAACAAAGAGAAAAGAACTTTTCAAAATAACATTGTGTGGAGGAGAAGAATATTTAATACAGAGATGCACAATTTATTTTTTAATTTTTTGACAAGATACTAAAGAGACAACAGGAAGTGATTGGTTAGAGGAAGCTGATCTCAGGATACAAATAATAAGACCCTGTGTCAGCTTCAGATGGCACACCCATGTGTTCGCAGTCTGTTTACAGACTGTCTGATGCTTGCTGCAAAGAAATGGTGCACAAAACTGATGCAGGAGTAAGGAAAAAAAATGTTTGTGATTAGCTGCTTTACACGTCAGTGACCCTGTCATCAAAAGGCAGCTCCAAATGAGAAGCTAATAGTCAGGAATGATGTCAGGGATGCTAGTAGTCAGGAATTATGTGGAGGAATTATGTGTGTAAAATATTACCTCTCCTTTCTGGCAAACTCAATAATCTCAGTGATGTTAAGCAGCAACGTTGTTAACAATGTTTACAAGGTCTTATTCTGGCTGCCTGCCACACAGGTCATGCTGAACTCACTTACACATGCAGCCACAGGCACCATTATCCATTACTCATGAACTCTGTATTCGGCCTTTCAATGGCATGCCTACTTAGTGTATTCACAGAAGCTCATTCAAGAATAAAAGGCCAGAAATGCATAGAAGGTCAAGATTGAAGAGCCTGTTGATCAGTACATACAACATGACCTTTGAATTTAACTTGGTAAATAAGTAAATATTAAATCTGCCACACATTCGGTATGAAACGCAAGCATAATGCTGGTACAACGACCTGTTGACTTCACTGCACAGTCACTGCAACTAACAACAAGACAAAAATGAGAGAGACAACCAGGTCCAATGTCTATACTACTAGACATGCATTAGATTATAAGAAAGTACCACTAAACAACACTCAAACTTTTATCAATGGTTGCATGACATCTTAGATAAGAGAGGAAAGTATTCACATAATTAGATTACTTCTTAAACATGTTTCAATTGCATAAAACTACAGTTAATAGAGCACTTGGAGAAATTAATTAAAAATTTCTTTAATAATATTATAAACAATAACTGTTTTTGAAAGATTGGCACAAAATATAGAAAATTAAGTAAAACCTTTGGTAAAATAATGTTGTAAAAGCTTGCAATAAGATATATTCTCTAAATACTAATCTAAAATATTATTTAAAGATATTTAATATTTAACTTACCACGTTGAAGGTGCACGAATCAGTTAAACCACAAACGCATGTGAAAAATATAGTGACGAATTTCCAACGGAGCCGAATTAAAAAGAGAGCTCCACATTGTGATTCCAGTGTACAAAGTCCATGAAAAGCAACTGAACAAGCACCAAGGTAAAATAAATCTCAAAAATATAGTGAAAATGACAGACTGAGTCTAAACCCACATTATCCAAAGCTCCAGGCAGCTTCCGCAGTAATCCAATAAGTTAACTTAAGAAATATCACCGTCAGCAGCTTATGATCTCAATTACACCACAAGTTAAATGAGTCTGTATAGTCCTGGCAAGCTCCTCAGTGCCATCTTCTCATTTCAATTACTGACAAACTATTATTCATTCAAATATACAAGTAATTCGTATTCCTGCTCCTTCACACACATTTGTGTCAGTGTTCCACTCCTCTATCTCTGATTCTCCAGTTTCTTCCTCCTACACTCCTCTGGCTTGTTGCTAAGAACACATCCACCCTCAGCTGTGTGTGAGTGTTCACACACTTTCACCCATTCTCCTCCTCCCTCTCTCTCTCTTCCTCACACTTCTGCCTTATTCACTCTTCACTTCTCCATCCATCTGTTTCTCTCTCTTTTCCTCCCCCTTGCGGAGGCTTGCACACACTCCACATCGCTCCTACAACTCTTCTTCCTCTCACTATGACATCATCTCGTCGCTGTGTCCAAAGTGCTAGATGAGTTGCATCATGTGTGCAGCAAGTTTTTCATGTAATTTTTGCAAGAAAAACTGCTTCAAGGATTAGTTCATCCATGAACGAAACTGTTATTTATCCACCTTCATGTAGTTTCAAAAATTGTCTTTTCTTCAGTAGAACACAAGAATATAAACCATTTTGTGCATAAAGTCAGTGGGTTGTAATGTTGTTTATGAACCTATTTTGTTCAAAGTTTCATAGAATAGACAAAAAAGTTCCACAGAATAAAGAAAATCATATACATCCTCAGAAAAAAAGGTACAAATATATAGTAGACGTATGCGCGGAACCGATCTGTTACGTGTATACGTCACTCATTGTTTACACAGTGCAGAGTTTGTGGGTATAGCTACTCAAAATGGTAATTTCTTGTGCTTATCCTGATTGTTGCAACTGATTAAAAACTAAAAGATTATGTTTGCTTGCGCAAATTCATCTGGGAGTGTTGACTTTTCACCGACTCCCAACTTTTGAGCCTGATCGACTGAAGTTATGGATGCTTGCTCTTGTATGTGCCAGAGCATGTTAACACATCACGCACCAGCTGTTGTGGACATTATCCGGAGAGTTGGACATTGCGGTGGATCACAGGAAAAAAAATGATATAAATACTGTTCAGTTTCTTGCACAAAAACGATTGTTTTGTGTCTTAACACCTCAATGTATCGTCACAAGCCACAGGGTTTAATTTGGTTTTGTCTGTGTATGTTTTTTTGACTCTTAAAGCCATGGATCCCATTGACTGCCATTACTGACAGACTGCAACGGTTTGAATTAAAAACCATTGTTTGTGTTCTGCTGAAGAAACAAAGTCACCTACATCTTGAATGCCCTGGGGGTAAGCAGATAAACATTTAATTTTCATTTTTGGGTGAACTATCCCTTTATGGAGACCTATTATGCTCCTTTTTACAATATGTAATATAAGTCTCAGGTGTCCCCAGAATGTCTCTGTGAAGTTTCAGCTAAAAATACCCCACAGATCATTTATTACCATTTTAAATAAAAGCAGAAACAAGCTCCTTTCGTGCATGTCTCTTTAAATGCAAATAAGCTGCTGCTCCCCGCCCCCTTTTCCAGAATAAGGCGGTGCCTTGACAGCTCCTCAGATACTTATCTCAGATACTTAGCTAAAAAAAAAAAACATCTATTTGATTTGGATTATCATGTCTATCATGCTGAAATCATGCTTTTTAAACCATGTTAGTTTAAACTAATTATATACGGCTTTCTGAGTGCACACTTTCAAAGCACACGCAAAGAAAGTGACTGTCACACATCATGCGAGTACTAAACTATGTTCTCTTTCAAGTCTCATTGCGCTTAAACTGTCAAATACAAACAAGGTTATGTTAAAAACACACTTGAGTTACAAAACAGTCGGTTATGTCTGAGTAGGTAAACAGGTGGGAAAGAAATCATGTTTATATTAGATCTGTGTGGCTGCAGCGTAATATACAGTAAATAAATCAGTGAATCCACTGTTTTCTTGTCTCCTCTGAGGCTGGGACACCAAATAGGATTTTGTGCTCGTCTGTGCAGCAAACGACAGAACAGTTAGCATGCTTTGCATAAACTTTTTCCATGGCGATAGAACTGGTACACCGTTGTCGCTTGCGAAAACACAATAGCGGTGTCGTGGGTGGAAACGTGCAGATTAAGGGGCGGTAATATTATAATAAGATAATTTCAGATAATTTTCTATGCCATGAAATCTGAGCTCGTTTTTTCACAAGCTTGCAGAGAAAGCCCAGGATTTTTCCTGCATAGAGAATTATGAGGCAGCCGCCTCGGCCAAACTTTGTGCCGCCTCTGGTTATCGACAAAACTCAGCGCAAGCATTACTGTTAGTTTTATAAAAAGTCTTATGTAACTTGACGCTAATGTTAGCTCTAATGCACCTGTTACTCTGCTGCAATTACATTTCATGATGTATTCTATAAGAAGAATTCATATTAGCTTGTAAGAAAATGTTATGTTTTCTAGAACGGCATTAAGTGGATAAATGTATATTGGATCAAAACGATGTGGAGGCTAGGAGTGGATAAAGATTTTCAATTTCATGAAGCGTTTAACAACCTAATGTTCTGTTTATGTTCACATATACTACAAAAGGCTCTTTTTAGCTGGTATGTTGCATTTAATTTAATGTTCATCAGGTTTGTTTTTTGTAAAGTAACTTTAAAATTGTCATTTTCTTCAGTCATATAATTATTATAACACCTAAAATATGTTGCATAAAAAGTGTTTGTTTCAGCCAGTTGAAGGGTGGGTACATTGTGTGCACATGATCATGATGGTAAAACCTCCACCTCATTTTGAGGAAAAACCCTGAAGGCTTACCAAATAAAATGTACTGGGTTGTTCTTTTTCACATTATAGCACTTAAACACAGAAAAAGTCAGATTTTTATGACATGTTACCTTTAAGGTACAAAGGTGTACCTTTTGAAAAGGTACTGCCCCAGTGACAGCTTTTGGACCTTTTTTTCTGAGAGTGTAGATTTGGAACAGCATGAGTAAATTATAAGAATTGTCATTTTTGAGTGAACTATGGAAACATGAGTAAATCTCTCTAAACAATTTAAATATCAACAACAACAACAGAATTTGGCAAAACTATTTAGATCAGTGCTGACAATTCTTGAGGGGACTAATAAAAAATCTGCCAATTTAGTTTAATCAAGGCTGTGTGCTGCAGTGAGGAAAACTTTAAAAGTGAGAGCTTAGTGGTGCATGTAATGTTTCTGATTTTTGTTGTCTCTAGAGTTTAAAAAAAATGGTACATGATACATATTTTACTATACTATATTTTGTGCACATTATAACAAATATGAACTGTTAAATTATTTAAAGAATTACATTTTTTTATATAATTTTGAAACCATTTTGAAAGATTACTGAGGCCCCCTAGTGAACTCGGTCCCCTAATTGAGAACTACTACAGGTGCATCTCAATAAATTAGAATGTCACGAAAAAGTTTATTTATTTCAGTAATTTCAAACTCAAATTGTGAAACTTGTGTATTAAATAAATTCAGTGCACACAGATTGAAGTAGTTTAAGTCTTTGGTTCTTTTAATTGTGATGACTTTGGCTCACATTTAACAAAAACCCACCAATTCACTAAGACCGACAAAAAAAAAAATTTTTTTAGTGAATTGTTGGCCTTCTGGAAAGTATGTTCATTTACTGTATATGAACTCAATACTTGGTAGGGGCTCCTTTTGCTTTAATTACTGCCTCAATTCGACGTGGCATGGAGGTGATCAGTCTGTGGCACTGCTGAGGTGGTATGGAAGCCCAGGTTTCTTTGACAGTGGCCTTTAGCTCATCTGCATTTTTTGGTCTCTTGTTTCTCATTTTCCTCTTGACAGTACCCCACAGATTCTCTATGGGGTTCAGGTCTGTTGAGTTTGCTGGCCAGTCAAGCACACCAACACCATGGTCATTTAACCAACTTTTGGTGCTTTTGGCAGTGTAGGCAGGTGCCAAATCCCGCTGGAAAATGAAATCGGCATCTTTAAGAAGCTGGTCAGCAGAAGGAA
>JAHKKF010538327.1:0-20581 GCA_019740295.1 Labeo calbasu
AGTTCACATTTGTGATGAGACAGAAAGTGTCCTTACTACAGATTTAAGCGCATCCATCCACAGTGAATATTTTGTGATAGGGAAAGAGGAAATATATTATATACTCCAATTCTTTCTTGACCCAATAAATTATAAAGATTTTTTCTCATCTCCTGCAACCAAAGTAGAAGTGATATGATCAAAATGCTGCTTCCATAACTGCATGAGAATATGAGTCTGTGCAGGTTACCTGCTGAAATACTCTGAGTGTCTAATGCTTTTTTTAACATCACAATTAACATGATCAATAGTACTCTGAGTGGGATACATGAATGATTTTTCTTTATTCTTGTATTGCTGGATTATTGATTTGCATGTAAAAATGGAATAATTTAATCCAAGCACATACGTGTGCATATAAATGTGCTCAGATTACCTTTGACCTTGGTTCTTGTCTTGACTTGATCATTACTGTAAGAGCTCTCAGACACATGGGCTCATTTCCACTGGTATCCATAGCAATTGCAATCAGAGATTCTCTGACCATTCAGGATAAATACAATCAACAAGATCTGTCCCTATGCTTCCACATATTGGGTTTTTAGATGAAATAGTTATATTTCAACAGGGCCAAATGTGATCCTATATTCTCAGGTGATTGTAGGTTGTAGTTCACAGACATTTCTTTATATTTTAGGGACAAATAATGTACATACAATGTCAATACGGTATGGACAGCTTCTAAAATGAACTGAAAAATCACTTATGTAAGATCTTAAATCTTGCATTACATGGTTCATGTACATTTTATTCTTTCTTTGAGAGATCAGAAGATTATTTTGCACAGTAATGGAAATGTATTTCATTTATAATGCGTAAATGTGTGAGAATGAACTGTAGCCAAGCTTTTGTTTTATTACAGGAGACTGCAGGGCATTTTATCAAAAGCATAAGCAATAAAGTCTCTCAGCTCTCTGTTTATCAGCCTTCACACAGACTCAGTGTTTATCAGGTATTACTTTAGCTTTAAATGTGGCTGATTCATAGAGACTTTACAGTCTATATGAATGGAATTTATATGCAAGCTCAGTTCCTTGTGATTTATGATTTTGCGATGCCCTGTTCATCCTATTGTGTTTTAATAATTTAGCCTTTCAAAAATCATTTAAAATGGTTTATGAGAAGCAGACCTCATAGTAAAGCAACAGATATCTAATCTCTCTCTCTCTCTCCCTCTCTCTCTCTCTCTCTCTCTCTCACACACACATCTATCGCTCTGTTCTTATTCTCTTACTGGAGCAATAATTCATAACAAATCTCATAGTTCTCTCATCATGCTGCATGTATTCATAATGAGATATGAGCGCAGTGCTGTCACTGAACTGAGTGCCAGATGATACGACATCATCTCACACACTGTAAAAAAAATGAAATCCCCATATATCCTGCATGTTTATCATCTTATTTTAATTTATTCTATGTAAGTGTTTCGGGTACAAGTACGCTTTTAATTTCATATTCCAGGAATTCTTTAATAGTGTCTGTGATTGTGCAAACTAATTGTATTAAGATGTGCATTCTGTTTAAATATTTAAAAGGTGTTTGTAATAACTGTTTTATTAACTTTCAATCTGTTGGCTACACACTTCAAAAATTAATTTAGGGGACCTGTTACCTCAGCTTAATTAAATGTACGGCTGCAAGATTAAAAAAAAAAAAATGTTGAACTAGTCAGATCAGCATCATTTTTATGAGTAATTAACTTAATTTTGTATTTATGCTACAGTTATTAAGTTGTTAAACTAAAAAAGATTTATGTAAACTTTAACTTTTTTTTTTTTTTGAGCCAAAGATTGTATGATTTTTTCAGATTGTATTTTTTCAGATTTAGTAAGAAATCTGTAAGCAGATGCTTTTGTCATATCAATTGACAGTATACTAATTACATGCAGTGACAGTCCTCCCTGGAACAACCAGAGGTTGGACACACACACACACACAGGTTTCCATGTTTTATGGGGACATTAGACGTAATGGTATTTATACTGTACAAACTGTATTTTTTATGCCCTTAACCGAACCCTACACCTAAACCTACCCCTTACACAAAACTTTCTGCTATTTTAGATTTTCAAAACACTTTATTCCGTATGATTTATGAGCTTGTTTTCCTCACAGGGACCAAAAAATGTCTCCACAAAGTCAAAATTTACTGGTATTACTATACTTGACATTTGGTCCCTATAACAGTGAACACACACACACACGTTTGTTTTTGTAAAATTGTGGTGACTTTCCATAGACTATAGTTTTTATACTGACCAAATTATACTGTTTAACCCCTCACCCAACCCTAACCCTAAACCTACCCCTTACAGAAAACCTGTTTGCATTTACTATTTTTAATCAGTTTTTTACATTGTAGGGACTGCAGGCCAGCCCCACAATGTCAAAAATTTCAGGTTTTACTATCCATGTAGCAAAAACAAGTACACACGCACATATCTATTTTTTCTGTCATGGTCTGGCAATACCAAGCTCAGTGGTTTGATTCCCAATGAATGCACATGGGTTTCACCAATGAAACTAATATACAGGGCCTTGCAAAAGTATTCATACTCCTTCATTTTTGGAGGTTTTGTTATGTTGCAGACTTATGGTAAACTGCTTTAAATAACTTTTTTTCCCCCACATCAATATACAATCCATGCATCATAAAGACAGTAAAAACAAGTTTGTAACAACTTTGCAAATTTATTACAAATAAAAAAAAAACAAAATTATTCCATTGCATAAGTATTTATATCTTTTCCAGTGAAATTTAGCTCAGGAGGATTCATATTGCTTGTAGATGTTGCTACACTTCGAGTGGAGTTTGGAAAAGCACACACCTCTCAATAAAAGCAAAAACCAAGCCCTGAGGTCAAAAGAACTGAAATTCTGCTGCATTGAAGGTTCACAGAAGCATGTAGCCTCCATTATCCTTAATGGAAAAAGTTTGGACCTTTCCAGAGCTGGCCTCCTGGCCGAACTGAGCAATTGATGGAGAAGGGCCTTGGTTAGACTGGTGATTAAGAAGCTGATGGTCACTCTAGTTGAGCTCCATGATCATAAATGCAGATGGGAGAAACTTACAGAAGAGCACTTCACTGCAACACTCCACTGATCTGGTCTTTATGGTGGTGTGGCCAAACTCAATCCTCTCCTCAGAGAAGACACATGAAAACCCACTTAGAATTTGCAACAAAGCACCTGAAGAACTCTTAGATTGTGAGAAACAAGATTCTCTGGTCTGATGAAGCCAAGAAAACCAGGCACTGCTCATCGCCTGCAGAGTACCATCCCAACAGTAAAGTGTGGTAGTAGCAGCCTCATGCTGTGGGGCTGTTTTTCAGCGACAGGGACTTGTCGGAGTAGAAGGAAAGCTCAACACAGCAAAATATTGAGTTGAATGAAAACCCAGTCCAGCGTATCCAGAACCTCAGACTGGGCAGATGGTTCACCTTCCAACAGGGCAATGACTCTAAACACACAGCAATAGTGGCTTATAGACAACTCTGTGAAAGTCCTTGAGTGGGCGTGAACCCAAACAAACATTTGTGGAGAAACCTGAAAATGTCTGCCAGCCCCCATCCAAGCTGATAGAGCTTGAGAGGTGAAGAGGAGAAGAATGGCAGATAATTGCCAAATGCAAATGTGCAAAGCTTGTCGCATGCCCAAAACGACTTGAGGCTATTGTGTTAAGGTTATGAATACTTATGCAATATACTCATTTCCCTTTTTTTATTTTAGTAAATTTGCAAAGTTGTCACAAATCTTTTTTTTTTTTTTTTTATTGCTTTGTCATTATGGTGTATAGAGTGTAGGCTAATGTGAAAAAAAGTTATTTAAAGCACCATATAAGGCTACAACATAAAATGTGAAAAAAAGATACTTTTGCAAGGCACTGTATACATTTACACTTCAGATGGCAACTTCTTGATTCTGTAATAAAAATATTTTTCACAAATAAAATACAATTTTGTTTAAAATATGAATAAAACAAAACAAAAAAGTAAACACTAAACAATAATAGACAATGGCGTAAGTCTGTGCTTACTGGGAATTATATTTTATCAAATGAAGACAAAGATGTGTTTTATATATACATATATATACAGGACAAAGTGAATGACATGAATGCGACATAAGGGCAAACTGGATTTATAGTAGTGCCTAGTTTAAATAAGAAATGTAAAGTTTGTAGTTCATAAAATATATTTATATATATATATATATATATATATATATACATATATATATATATATATATATTTAAAAAAACACACGCACAAGATATTGTTCCTTTTTGATTAACAATTTAAATCATCAGAGGGTTAATATGGAAAACCAGTAACACATATGTGCTCTCGTTCACTTGTTTTCCCATAAACAAACGTACAGTGAGAAGTAGTCAATCCAGTGATCTAATGAGGGTGAGACAAGAGAGAGAAAGAGAGAGAGGGAGAGAGAGAGAGAGAGAGCGTATACAGAAGGAGAGCAAGACAGAGAGCGCTACGATGAGCTGAAGCAGAGCTAAAGTAAGACTGTGAAGAAAGACAGCAGGAGGGGAACGAAGGTGGAGAGAGAGAGAGAGAGAGAGAGAGAGAGAGGTGTACAGTAGCTCCCTTCCTCAGACAAATCCTACAGGAGCAGTCCATCCACTGAAGGTGTGAGAGAGAGAGCACGGGAACGTCAGAGTTGGAAGACAGAGTTGGTCCTGGTTTTGCACCCTGTGCTCGAAACAGATGGCAGCGCTCTCGTAGTGTGTTTTCTTCAGTGGCTGCAAGGTAACGGAGCATCGCTCTCTCTCTTACACACTGAATCAATGTCTGTATGAAGCTTTTGTCTAGCTTTGTGTATGTTTGCCACTCTGCCTTTCTTATTTTGCAGTTTTTCCTGTGGCATGCTTTGTGTGTGTGTGTGTGTGTGTGTGTGTGTGTGTGTACACATGCATACGTAAGTGAGGAACAGAGCTATCTGACAGTAAAGGCTCTCTTATTAAATAACCATTAAAGCTTGCATTACTTAAGCTGGCATTGCAATGCATTGCATATCCATGTTTTTTTTTGTTTTTTTTTATGGTCGTAGATTCAGATGTATTTGAATTTGAGGGGAAGTGTATGTTTTAAGTGTTTTTTTTTTCCAGCTCAATTTTAATCACTTCTTTGCCCTCACTGGCTCATTCCGGTGATCTCACAGTGTGACAAATGAAGTTCAGTTATTCCAATTAATTTGAGCTCATAAAAGCAGCATGCATAGTATTAAAAACTCATTAGAAAAAGTGCTGTTTAAAGTAGATTTAGATGGAGTTCAGCGCGTTACACTGTAGAACTCGTCAACTTTCTGTATCTCATTGCAAAAACTGTTTGATTATATTTTAATCTGCTGTCGTTGTGTAAATAGCCAATGAAATGCATTTGACCAGAAGTGCAAATAGTAAAGTGAGGTTTAAATGACAGTATCGTGCAAATAATAAGTGTAATAGAATGAATAGAATGTGGTTTATATGTATGTGTATATACTAGGATTATATATTGATTCATTTTGAATTGAAGTAATTGCATGATTTGTATCAGCTAACATTGTCTAAAAATACACCTTGAAATGACAAGTTACATTGTTGTGGTTGATGGGTAAATTATTGAATAGACAAAAACTGGCTTTAGAAATCAATATGTTTGTTTTATTTCCGCGTCTTTGAACATATCATTGGCCTACAGCCCACAGTCATCTATTTTACATCTGAGCCAGGTTTTGTGTGCTGTGCCATTTTTTAGTTGTTTGTTTTGATTAAAGGTCTTAATATATTCACTCCTAAGGCTAAAGTTTCTTCAGTAGTTCTCTTCTTATCTAGACCTCCAGTTCTCACACTCCCATTTTTAGTATACCAAATTATGTGTTTTCCATTTTAATATTTTTTTTTCCAGATTTTGTTTTAATAATTTAAATATATTTTATTTTAAATTTTATTTTGCATATCTATTTGTTTGTTTGTTTGTTCATTCAGAAATTCTGTGTTGTTTGTTTTAATTACTCTGGGTTCTGTTTTATGATTTGATACAAATTTGAAAAAAAAAAAGATGGTAATAAAATAATATAAATGTATTTTTCTAATAATTTTAAATCAGTTTTTTATTATTTAAATCATTTTATTTTCTTATTTCTGATGCATCTATTGTGATTATTTTATGATTCTTTTATTTACTTTAATCTTGTAAAATGCAATCAAATTAAATTTTAACAATTCCTTGTATATTTTGGCAAACAAAGCGCTATACAACAGATGTTCACTGTTTAAAATGTGGATAAAAATGTATATTTTCTTTAAAAATGTTTTAAAGGGGTTACTCCACCCCAAAATGAACATTTTTGTCATTAATCACTTATCCCCATGTCGTTCCAAACCCATAAAAGCTTAATCCGTCTTTGAAACACAATTTAAGATATTTTGGATGAAAACCGGGAGGCTTGTGACGGTCCCATTGACTGCCAGGTGAATACGAATGTCAAGACCCAGAAAAGTATGAAAGACATCGTCAGAATAGTCCATCTGTCATCAGTGCTTCAATCTGAATTTTATAAAGCGACAAGAATACTTTTTGTACGCAGAGAAAAAAAAATAACGATTTTATTCAACAATTCGTCTGTGTCAGAGTAGCGCCATTTTGAAGAGTATCCACACAAACACAAACTGCATACACCGGATACGCTGTTTTCGTTCAAATCAAAGCGTAAATATACGTAGAAAACGTATCTGTGTGGTGCAGGCCCGGCTTCAAGGGGGGGCTTGAGGAGGCCGCAATGATCTGAAGGACTGACTTCTTCACCCCCGGAATACGATTTTAGATGCGAAAAGCTAAACCGAATGCGATTTCAGCCGAGGAGTACGTCTCCAATCTGATTTGTGCCACCTCAGATTCAATTTGACCCACTCTAACCCCCCAAAACTCGTCAAATTTAACCATTAGATGCGGACTATCACAGGTGTATTTAAACTTTCACTGCTAAATTCAAACGCTGGCACTGAGCCAGATAGACGCTCTCAGTGCTTTTAGCCTATATCACAACTGAGTGTTTTCCAACCACATAAAAATAATGTTTCAGACATCTAAATTAATCACTAGCCAAAAAGACATTTATTAAATAGCCTACAATACTGATGTTTGTGAGTTTGTTAAATGCACTGGTGTGTAAGGAAAGTGGCAATAATCCCTTTAGTTAAAATCTGATGACGTATTTTATTCATATAGAACACTCCACATCCCCCCCCCTCCATTGGCCCCCCTGAGAATCATACAAGCTCCCCCGGGGTTGTGTGTCCTGGCACCGGGACTGATGTGGTGCGGCTGACACAGAACAGCATATGTAGTTTGCATCCAGCAAATACTTCGCAAAATGGCGCTACGGTGACGCAGACGTTGTTGTTTTTTTTTCTTTGCGTACAAAAAGTATTCTCGTCGCTTCATAAAATTCAGATTGAACCACTGATGGCAGATGGACTTTTTTGACGATGTCTTTCATACTTTTCTGGGTTTTGACAGCCAGTCAATGGGACAGTCGCAAGCCTCCTGGTTTTCATCCAACATATCTTAAATTGTGTTCCGAAGACGAACAAAGCTTTTACTGGTTTGGAACAACATGGGGGTAAGTAATTAATAACAAAATTTTCATTTTGGGGTAGAGTAACCCCTTAATAAAATGTATTGTTGTTTTTTTCTTCAAGAAGTACATTCTACCATACATTTGTAATTTCTTTCATAATAAGTTGAACTTTTATTTTGGTGGGTTTTAGTGAAAAGCTTTACGTTTTTGTGTTTATCTGACAATAGTTTTTAATTAAATGAAATGGTGAAATGCAGATGAAGTGACTCTCAGAGCAGCTCTGGAGATGAAGTTTACAGAACATACTTTTTTATTATTATTATTATTATTATTATTATTATTATTATTAAATAATCTTTTTCAGCATTAATATTCACAGATGCTAGTGCACTGCATATCGCAATTTAATTAAGAATACAGTCCTACTGTCTGTCCAAATGTTGCCCTTTCCATGACATGTATACTTTGACTGCATTCTGTAAAGAGTCCCATATTATCTGAATCTGAGATGGATTATTTATATTGTTAAGGGTTTGAAGAGAAGGAAAGACATCTGTTGATGAAAACACATCATGAAGAATGCGTGAGACGTTTGTAGTACTGAATGCATCTGTCTGGTGTGCAGTGAGCAGGGCTGTAATGAGCACTGAGAGGGTAATAGATGGATGCAGAGAGGAAAATCCATTAGGGTTAAGTCTCCTGCAGTGGGGACGGTCTAAGAGTCATCTTCCTTCACTTTCCACCCCCAGAGCAATCATAACTCAACTGTGTTAACGCCGCGTCTATGTAAATAAACTCTGTGGATAGTGGCCTGAGCTCAGGGCACAGCCAAATTGCTTTGGAGCGGTACTAATAAAATGACTAAATGAATGCTTTATTGTAGTGCGACGTCAGGTCAGCAGAAATGCCTTTAGAAACAAAAACCTATCTATCAGTTTCACAGATGAGGTCAGAAGTATTAAACGCAAGTTATTCCCCACAGGCAGAACATGTTTTGATTCTGAAACACATTACAGTTTCCATTCAGTTACATCAGAAATACACACTGGCCGTTTGCCTGAGGACATGAAATACGATGAGCGAGCTAAGCGTTTCAGATTGCACACCTTTGTGATCATTCTCTCAGCTCAGCATGAATGTCATGTCCGACACGAGTAGTTATTAAGAAATAATCCACCCACTTTTCCACACCAGTATTATAATCATGGAAAGAATGTGGGTGGCAGCCACACAATACTGACTGGAACTAACTGGGAACAAACTAATGAAGTCTACAAGAAATGTGTGTGCAACCAATTTTAATTACGTTTTGTGATGTATTGTAATGTGTCAGTGAGGTGGGAAAATCTTCGAAGATAAATATTTATTTATTAATTCATTCATTCATGCATTTAAAAATTCTCTCTTTTGTTAATTAATTCTATTATTTATTGATCTATTTATATATTCATTCATCGATCTATTCATCTTTTTAGCTTTCTATGCATTCATTTCTTTGTTTGTTCATTTAATCATTTATTCTTTCATTTATGTATTCATTCATTTGTTTAATGTATTGCGGTGTTCATGATGAACCGGCAATGTATTAAGGAAGCAAGCAGTTAATTTTGATTTCATGGTGACTTTATCATGGTTACTCTGATAAACAAGGTAAAGTGCTAATTAATTTGGGAAGGTGGTTGTCCCTTAATCAGTAATTTCACATGGGGAAAGTGCTGTTCGCACTTTAAGACCTGGAGCGGTTGGAAGAAATACTCCTCCTGGGACTAAGCAGTCATTAGCAAGTCTTTAGTAACCATGAAAGTGCACCCTCTCTTTTCCAGCAACCCGTCTTTCTGTGTGCCGCTAAATATAAGAACACAATGCTCTGCAATCGTGTACTGCATGGTTATTCCATGAGATCAATTAATAGCAACTCTCTTTTTTCACGCATTAATGCTATAACGTTCATCCACAGAGATTTACACTGCTGGGATGGTTTCGTTCCACAACAGGAACAGCCGTCTCAAGCCTCATTCATAATTTACAGTAATGGAAAATAGTGTTCGTCTGTAGTTTCCAGGCTGTATCTGGTCAGATATAAGGAAGGTGGTGTTAGGATTAAGGTTTCTGCATTTCTGCAATAATGCTAACAAAAAGGTGATTTCATTATGATAAAACAACAAAGGTGAAGTCCTTTTTCATTAGCATTTGAGTACTGCTGGTCTTTCAAAGTACTGAAAAATACTCAAGTCATGATGATGCTGATTAGTGTTGTTCTCTTTTGTTCCAGAACGTTCTAAATATAAAATATCAATCTTGTTTTGAGACACTGAGTGTGTTTACATGCACAGTTTTACACCAGTTATGCTTAATAATATCATATACACTTCAGTCAAAACCCAATTACCATATTTTACGTAAAATTAGTCACACTGGGTCATTGCATTGTTGAGAGAAAAAAAAGCACAGATACAAAAACACAGATCAGTGTGTAAGTTATATTGTATTATTACATAAAAAGGTAAAATAGTGGAAAATAAAATGCAACTTAATAATATAAACATGTATTTTAGTTCCCTTCACAACAAATCATAGCACATTTSATAGCACATTTCATAGCACATATCACAGCACATTTCGGATGTTTTTTCTCTTTTTAAAGGAGAAGTCCACTTTCAGAACAACAATTCACAAATAATTTACTCACCCCCTTGTCATCCAAGATGTTCATGTCTTTCTGTCTTCAGTTGTTAAGAAATTGTGGTTTTTGAGGAAAACATTTCAGGATTTTTCTTCATATAATTTTACCAACTCGGACTTTTGAGTTTCGTTCAGCAAAATGAACGAATCTTTTGTCGAGCAATTTTGTTAATTTTAGCAAAATCAGTGTCACGTGACAGCCCCAAGATGAACGAACGACTCGAAAAACCTGAAGACTCGAAACAGGTTAACTAATTCCAGTACAGAACCTAATAGGATGTTGCGCGACTGAACGAATCACTCCTGGAGACGACTTGTTCTTCGCGAGTCACATTAAAGATTCATTCAAAATTAATGAATCGTTCAAGAACGACCCGTGGACGTGCATCCGAGAGCCTGTGCTAAGCGAGCTTTTGAGCTTAAAAAGTATACAAATTTTTATCGTTTCGCTAGACAAGACCCTTCTTCCTCGGCTGGGATCGTTTAGAGCTCTTTGAAGCTGCATTTAAACTACATTTTGGAAGTTCAATATCGGGGGCATAATTAAAGTCCATTATATGAAGAAAAATCCTGAAATGCTTTCCTCAAAAACCATAATTTCTTTACGACTGAAGACAGAAAGACATGAACATCGTGGATGACAAGGGGGTGAGTAAATTATTTGTAAATTGTTGTTCTGGAAATGGAGTTCTCCTTTAATCAATGACCTTGTTTTTTAGTGTTGCTTTTGTACTTGAAGCAAGAGGACACTGAGACACAGCTGCCTGAAATGCATAGGTCTACTTCTACCATTGAGAGTTTTTGAATAGCACAGGATAAGAAGGGATTCTCCTTTGAAGTCAGTAATGTGAAATGGCTTTCGCAACCGCTTGGCTTTCGTAATTTGCTGTATACAATAGTGTTTGTAGTGGAGGATGTTGATTTTGGTAAACTACTATAAGAAGCATTTTTGTCTGTGCACAATAAACCCAGGAATGTGCATTAAGAAAATAAATGTTTTATTGTTATGCTGAATATTGTTATCTTGAAGTGAAAATCTGTCCTTGTGGTTTATCTCTAAGCCATTTTACTGTCTCTTTCTTATGTCACTGGTAACTAAGGAGATTCTGCAACCATTTATTGTGCAGTGGATGTGAATGTCATGTTTCTTGGTTTGCTGTTCCGTCCTGTTTTCTCTTTTTCTCTACCAATTTCCTTCTCCCAGTAACATCTCTTCATCTCTATAATGTTCCTCTGCTTGCTCTTTTTTAGGGCCCAGCTTTTCCCCCTCTCTTTCTCTCTCTCTCTGTCTCGGGCTGAAGAGTGTCTCAGGTGTATAATGGGGCCTGCTTCATGCTCCTGTAACCAGATGGCAGATTGAAACACATAAGCTGTGGCATTCACTGCTTGCCTTGGTGCAGATTGTTCACTTAACAGGACAAAGAGAGTGTGACGTTTGCCTATTGATTTTTTTTTTGCTGCATCTATAGGTTGTGAATCGGAATGACGTTACTAAGATAGATAGAGGTTACACAGGTCAAAGCATGTCTCTCCGGTGCCTGATTGTCACGTTTTTAGTAACAGAGTCAATCAGCACAGGGTTTTTTTTTTGATAATTGCGGTCCTCTTGGAAAGTGGTGCTTAAAGCTGATTTGTGTAAACTATGTTATTCTATTCGAGAGGAATGTGCAGACAGCTGTGATAACAGCACATGGTTGGCCAACAGCAATATTGGCTCTACCAATGACGTAAGATTTGGATGGGAAATTCTAGGAGGGTCACTTATTTTAAGGAAATTTATGCTTTTGAAAAAGCTGCTAAATTATTAAATGGTGAAATGTGAACATTTTTGGCCCAATTTTTCTGGGGTTGTATGCAATGCAAATTGTAGTGTGATGACACTAGAATAGTTAGCTAAACATCGATCAAACATACATTAAAAATGCTTTTAAATAGTATGCGCTACTCACAAAAAGATAAGAAATATTCAACTTTCATGTGAAGTATATGGAAAATGTAAAAAGATAATCTTACAGTGACATTATGTCATGAAAGTAGAGCATTTAAGAGCATTACACCATACAATTACAGATCAAGAATAACTGAAGAATAGTAGAATGATTGATGACATGTATATGTACTTATTTTGGCACAAATAAACAACAACTCTGAAACAGAAAAAAACTACATCTACAGCCATTAAAAAAAAAGAGTACTGAATAATAATATTACAAAATTTTGATTTTCAAACAAACAAATAAATAAATACATAGAAGTTCATTTACAAAAACAAAAAAAAAACGAAACTAAATTTGTCATCCAAACAAATATGCACATTAACATCACAGGTATAAGAAAAAGATGCTCAAGATGAAATAGACTAGTAATCTATACCTTGGGGGAGGAAAAGAGTTATTGCCGGAGGAGCAATATACTTAGGTATTAAGAAATAATTCACTTTCCTAAACAATCTGAAAGAAGACCCCACATTTTATAAAAATTACCTGAAGTTCCTTTCATTGAGTGTCTGATTTTCTCTTGTTTAACTAAATAAAAGTATCTTTAATCCATAAAGAATGGGTAGGGGTGTAGGCGATTTCCAATTTAGTGGAGTGTTAAAAAAGCCACAACATGAGTCTTATGTTTGGGTATGTCAGGCGATTGAGAAAGGGTACCAAATAAAGCCGTAACAGCCAGAGGTTCAATACGACTTTTGAGAACTTCAGATAATGTTTTAAAGATCTGGGACCAGTAATTTTGTGTAGAGATGGACAAGACCAAAACATATGCGCAGTAGTTGCAGGCGCTTGGTAACAGCGGTCACACGTGGGATAAATTTTGGAAAGTCTAACTTTGGTATAGTGTGTGCGATGAAGGATTTTACACTGAATCAGACCGTGATTGGCACAGAAGGAAGAGGAGTATACATGACGTAAAATATTTTCCCATTGTTCTTCTGAAATATTTTCTCCTATGTTTTCCTCCCACTGAGATTTAATAGAGGCAAGTGAGCCTTCACGCAAGGTGCTAATTGCATTATAAAAATATGAAAGCATGCGCTTCATATAGGTTTAAAGAAGGAGTCAATAGGAGTAGTACTAGGAAGATTAGGAAACTGACGGTATATGTCCTGAACAAAATTGCGGACTTGCAAATACCTAAAAAAATTGTCTTTGTAATTCAAATTTTTCTACTAATTGCTGGAAAGATGCAAAGACATTGTCTATATATAGATCCTTAAATGTTATAATGCTCAGTGCTGACCATTGGGTGAAAGTCCTATCCATCAGTGATGGTGGGAAGGCAAAATTTGCAGCAATAGGTGCAGAAATTGAAAACGTTTGTAATCCAAAATAAAGTCTAAATTGCCTCCAAATTCTCAACATAGTTTTAACAATTACATTTTTGGTATAGGGAGAAGATGAGCAGGCATTTATGAAGCTTTTGACTAAATTGTCTAGCACACTGGTCTCAAACTCTGCACAGTTTTGCTCCAACCCTAATCAAACACACCTGATCCAACTAAACAAGGTATTCAGGATTACTAGAAACCATTAAGCAGGTGTGAGTTGGACTTGGATCTGAATTATGTGTTTCTATGGCAACATTATCAACGTTAAAAGCCCTCAAATGCTCCTGAATTTGTAATTACAACTTGTAAACTCGGAATGTTCTCAGAGTTACGACTTGGACCAGTGACAGATGTACCACGTGACCGCAGCCAGGTACATTTTGGCGCTATCTCTGAGTCCAACAACATGGAAAGCTATGAGTAAAATGTCACATGTTGTCATCTCGGATTTATGGTAATTATATGGCGTGAAGGCAGCTTAAGTTTTAAGTTTTTTTTTTTTGTTTTTTTTCTTCAACAACAGCTTGTAAGATGCACCCAACAAATGCACTGTCTTTGGAAATCACCCTTAATGGAGAAGTTCACTTCCAGAACAAAAATTTACAGATAATTTGCTCACCCCCTTGTCATCCAAGATGTTCATGTCTTTCTTTCTTCAGTCTTCAGTTGAGGAAAACATTTCAGGAATTATCTCCATATAATTGACTTCAGTGGTGCCCCCAAATTGAAACTTCCAAAATGCAGTTTAAATGCCGCTTCAAAGGGCTCTAAACGATCCCAGCCGAGGAAGAAGGGTCTTATCTAGGGAAACGATCGATTAAGTATATAAATTGTTAATTTGTTTAGAAAATGACCGATCATTCTTCCTCGGATGGGATCATTTAGAGTCATTTGAAGCTGCATTTAAACTGCATTTAAACTCCATTTTGGAAGTTTAAACTTGGCGGCACCGTAGAAGTCCACTATATGGAGATCATTCCTGAAATGTTTTCTTCAAGAAGCATAATTTTGTATCTATTGAAGACAGAAAGACACGGACATCTTGATTGACAAGGGGGTGAGTTAATTATCTGTAAATTTTTGTTCTGGAAATAAGCTTCTCATTTAAAAGGTAAAAGGATAGTACGAAAAAGATATTGCTTTCCTCAGTGGACATTTAAACTAATGTTTTATTCTGATAACGTAACTATCTTTAAAATGTTGCTTCTTGCTAAAATACAAGTCCTTGATCCATAATATTGTTTTCTCCACAAAAGAAAAAGTGAAAAAGTGGTCAGGTATGAATCAGGAGAGAAACATGCATAGATCAAGCACCGTTTACAAGCAAAAACAGTTCTAAACAAATATGTTGGTGGATTTTGATGTGCTAGGACAACAGATGATGGACTTATTCACTGGAGAAAATGTTATTATGGATTATAGACTCTGTTATTTTGGCCAGAAGTTATGATGCTTTTATCGGCCCTCATTTTGACGACACTCATTCACTGCAGAGGATGGCCTAAATGTGAGTTCAGCAAATTTTCGTATATTGGCAAAACTTTTTCTTTAATCACTGAAGCAGAGAGATCTCAGCACTCAGCATTGGCTACTTATTGTATGTGCTTTTTCCAGGAACATAGTTAACCATGCATACATATGCATTAGTATGATTTTTCCCCATCTGTTTGACTGTATCATGTTGTTTTTGGCCAAACCAATCAGGCTTTGGCAAAAGAAAAGGGCCCATTGGCACAATGTATTTGTCCTTTGCCAGCCCTTGAACATATGCTGAATGGCATTTCAACATTTTCAGAGAATGACAAAGATAGAAAGAAGACCTTCTGCTAACCAGAGACAGAGATAGATGGCTTGCCTGTTACTCGTCTCCTCGCTCAGCTCTCTCCTTATTTTTCCTTCTCACCTTCCTGGTGAAGTGACAAAATATGTATTAAAGAATAGGGAGACGGAATGAGAAGGTTCAAAATGTCCTCTCACGTTCCTTGGGAACAAAATGTGACCCATGAGTTCACACTGTTCATCATTCACAAGCCTAAGAAAGTCAACAAGTAAAAAGGTGACAGTTTATTCATCCTTTGAACTCAGAACGCCTCACATATACAGCACAATCCTTATATCTGGACCACTACGCCAGTATTGCTATCATTATCATCACATGTTTGACAATCCTTCAGGATGCTTAAATATAATGCTATTTTGAACACTCACAACTTACTGTGTGAAGAGAACACACTTTTATGCAGAAGATTATATTTTTTATGCTGAACTGAATATAAAATTGTAAATGCTGTTAATTTTTTAAGTTAAAGTCTACACTGTTTGGTACTGTATGCCACTGGAGCGACCGGCTTTCTGTTAGCATTCAGAGTATGGCTAGTGTGAGAGACGAATTAACAGAAAGGGATAGATATCATTGCCATCAGCCTGGGGAGCAGTAATTGATTCCATATTCCGTTTATTACTTCTTATTAAGTCTCCCTCATGACCTATAGCACAATGGACTGCATAATAAACAGCCGATGATAAGGAAAGCATGCTCAGAGATCAAAAGGTTTTTGTGTATTGTTATTAAATCTTTATTTTATTTTTGTAAAATTAGATCTAAATGAAATTTTTGTTGAGTGGTGTCTTTTATTAAGATTTTCTTAATGTTTTATGTTGTGTTGGCTGATAGCAGTCATCTTGGACTCTAGCACCTAGTGGTGTGGTTAAATTTAGTGCATGACTGAAAATTTCCAGTACCTAGGAGTTACCAATATAAAGGAAGTAGTAGGGCTAAGACAGTGACAGTTTTTTTTAGTAAATTGCTTTTAATGAGACATTACAAGTGCATTAAAATAGAAACAATACAAAGTTCTTGAATATGGAAAACAATAAAAAATACGTTTCTTAGTCAAGTTTAATTATGTTTCCACACAAAGATAAATGTTTCACCATATATCCTGCTCTGTGTTGTGGCTGTGGGACATGAGCAAAATCTCTCATGTGAGTGCAAATGATTTTAAAGGCACAATTCTTTAGGTTCTTCATGAAATTCCTCAATGGTCGGGTAAAATAACACCCTTTATACCTTGTCAAAAACAGTTCTGTTTAGAGTGACAGGTTTCAGTCCATGTCTCTTTAAATGATAATGAGCTAGAGCTCACATTTTTTTTGTGTTTGTGTGTGTGTGTATTTAGTGGCACATTACCATCAAATACAAAACTGTGTCCAACTAATCCACAGCATGCGCAGTGGCTCTGATGTCAGGAGAAAATGACTCTTACGGTGTGTTCACACCAGACGCGACTTACGCGAATAAATCACGCTATTCGCGCATAGTTGGACGCTTAAACATTTTGAGTTTACTCGCTTCTTTCACATGTGAAAGAACAGATGCGAATTCGTCTGGATCCATCAGATCAGTCCATCAATATGTATATATTGAGTAAAGAGCGTTTTTTACAACTTACCAGATTGTCCGACCTCCTCACTCACTTTCTTCCAAGCAAGATCCTTTTTATTCCTGTTTCTATAAAAGTATGAAGATGTATCGTACATCTCCGGGTATCCACATACAGCGACGATGATTTTGTCCTCCATTGTTGTTTCTGAGTGGCAAAAAGACTGAGTGGCAGCATTGGTTTCAACTCGAGTCCTGCGACAGAACACACAAAACACCTCTAAAATAAGAACGAGCTTTGCGATTGACTGTACAAATAGATTTGACAAGAAACCTGAGGTATATTTTTACAGACTGCTGAAAGCTACTGAAAAGAGAAGCAAATTAATTGCTGCTGAAACAAATGGTCTCCAGGCAGCGAAACACAGATTTGCAGTTGTCATTTCATGTTAATATATTGAATTGTGCGGTAAAATCATATCCTATACATTGTATTATAGTATATCGTATTGACAAGTCATCAACTAAATATTTACCATCTTAAATTCTGCATAACTGGATGTTTTTTAAATAAACACTGACAAAAACTATATACATTTTTCAGCTGGACGATATGACGATATTTAAACATTGATATAATTGATCACAGGGGTTTAGACCAACCTATTTTGCATTTACAAAAATTAGTTCACAGGCAAATTTGCTTTATTTATTTTCTCCGACGTCAAAATTAGACATATATAAGTGTTAGAAAACCAATTTCTGGCTGCATCAATATTCATCGACCACTGGATATTTGTTAAGTTGTTAGGAACATTATATTAGATCAAGCAACCTTTAGTTTAAACTGATTATTGTTTGTTTTCGCATCTTCCCTATTAAATCCATTCACGCTGAAAGCTCTTTTGCCACTCAGTCCCGCTGAGGGGGCGTGTCCCGGCGGGAAAGTGACGTCAGTGCATACCCTCTATTGACTGAACATGTAATACACATGCACATAATGTCACTGCTTTCACAAATTTGCATTTTTGTTTACATAGAGATAGCAGTATTGTTTTTTTTTGTTTTTGTTTTTTTTATCACATTTTGAAACCCATCTTCAAAAGTTATAATTTTTAGGCCCCCAAAACGCTGTTATTTTCACTTGAAAATGATGTTGTGTAAACGCTCCCTTAATCAGACGCGGTGATCGTAATATTATGTGCTGCCTTTAGTATGAATACAGCTGAATCTGAAGGCTACCGCTAAGTGCTGAAATGTACAACGTCACTCCTCTCTCAGGTCTCTCTTGCTGACTATTGCTGTTTTTATGCTTCCTGCTGTGAGCAGTTGCCTGCCACCAATCTCAAAACACAAACACAAGCGACTTCCCTGCTGATGTCAAATGACGCTTCAGATGACTGACAGACTGTTTTTTCTTTGTTTGTTTGTTTTTTTGTGTACAGTGCAATGGTTTTAGCAAAACATTAAATGGATATTATTACCTTAATAGAAATGGAATTAGGCTGTTAACATGTCTAATGTGTGTGTGTGTGTGTGTGTGTGTGTGTTTCAACTCTAATTAAAGGGGTCACATCCAATGACAAATCATATTTGCCTTCATCCTCTGAAATAAGTGTTTCTGATGTACTATGAAAAACGTACTGTAAGTATTTAAAGAAGTCCTAAAGGACAGTTTGCTTACATACCTTGATTCTTCAGTAGTCTTTGGTCTTAGCAGTTTGTTGGGAAGCGAAAAAAAAGGCAGTAAAAATTGATTTGAGTCGAGAGAGGGTAGAAAATGGTAATTTAAAGAAAATTTGAATGATTGATTGATCGATCAACTGATTGATAAAAATACAGCTAACCTTAAATGGACATCACAAAAATAATAAATAAGTCTGGTATAAGATACGAACCCGTTATGCATGGCTTTTAGTTGA
The DNA here is from genome assembly GCA_019740295.1 of Labeo calbasu. NCBI lineage: Eukaryota > Metazoa > Chordata > Actinopteri > Cypriniformes > Cyprinidae > Labeo > Labeo calbasu. The sequence goes on from JAHKKF010538327.1 coordinate 18,941, forward strand.
GAAATCCTAGAATTTTAGAAATGCATGGTATAATTGGTATCATATTGATTATTTTCTAATATTATGATTTTTTTTTTTGTAATAGCTAGTAATGTTTTTTTTAATTGTGCATGCTCATTTATTTGCTTTAGGCAAGGCAAAGGCAAGGCAAAGTTTATTTATATAGCACATTTCATACACAATGGTAATTCAAAGTGCTTTACATACAAAGGGAATTAAAATAACCGTAAAAAATAATCTCAACAATACAACAAGGAATTTAAAACATTTAAAAATGATTTTAAATTGATTTAAAATGAACTAAAACAGTTAAGAATAAAAATGATTATACATAAAATTCAGTGCAATCATTTTGGACGTAGCACAGCGCTCGTTCAGTAAATTCACTGCTAAACAGATGAGTTTTGAGTCTGGATTTAAATATGCTACTGATTCAGCACATCTGATCTCTTCTGGAAACTGGCTCCAACTGTGGGTGGCATAATAGCAAAAAGCGCATTCCCCTTGTTTGGAGTGAACCCTTGGTATTTCTAACTGACTTGATCCTAATGAGCTGAGTGGCCTGTTAGGTTTATATTCAGTGCATTTAGGTCCTAGGCCATTTAGTGATTTCTAAACGTGTAATAATGTTTTAAATTTAATGCTAAATGTGACTGGAAGCCAGTGTAGAGACCTGAGGACTGGTGTGATATGCTCAGATTTTCTGCTTCTAGTCAGAATCCTGGCAGCAGTGTTCTGTATGAGCTGCAGCTGTCTAATGGTCTTTTGGGAAGGCTGGTGAGGAGACCATTACAGTAATCCACCATGCTGGTGATAAAGGCATGAACAAGTCTTGACTGCAAATATCTAATTCTTGCAATGTTTTTTGAGATGACAGTATATTGATTTAATTATTGCTTTGAAATGACTACTGAAGCTAAGGTCTGACTCCAGAATCACACCAAGATTCTTGACTTGATTTTTAGTTGTTTGACCCTTCGAGTCAAGGTACACATTTACCTTGATAACTTCATCTTTGTTTCCAAATGCAAAGACTTCAGTTTTCTCCTTGTTTAACTGAAGAAAGTTTTGGCACATCCAACTGTTAATTTCATCAATGCATTTGCAGAGGGAAGGCTAGGTAAATCTGGGTGTCATCTGCATAGCTGTGATATGCAATTTGGTTCCCAATTGGTGGGAGCAGTTTGGTGGGAGTATATACAGACTGAACAAGAGTGGTGCAAGTATTGAACCTTGTGGGACTCCATATGTCTTGATGTCCACTTAGACGTGTACTGTCCTACTCACGTAAAAACCTCTCCCTTCTAAGTCAGAATCAGAATTTAGGCGAATATCATTTATTATGTTTATGAGCGCTGTCTCTGTGCTGTGATGCGGTCGGAAACCAGATTGAAACTTGTCCAGGTATCCATTTGAGTTTAAGAAGTTCAGCAGATTAAAAACAACCTTTTCAATAATGTTGCCTGTAAAAGGAAGATTTGATATTGGTATATCGTTGCTTAATATGGTGTTATCAAGATTGCTGTTTTTCAGGATAAATTTTTCCAAAATTTTGCTATCAATTGCTTCAAAAACAGATGTAATATTTTTGAAAATGTGGTTTAATCGGTCTGACCTCTGCATAAATTGAAATGTGCTAAT
>JAHKKF010538329.1:10120-22608 GCA_019740295.1 Labeo calbasu
GTATAGAAATTACACTGTGGTCTAAATATCTGTCACATTTCAGAAAAAAAAATCCCATACCAATTAATTTATTTTTGCTATTTTTCAAATATACATTTTTTTAAGCATAGATTTTTTTCTTTTGTCCCGCAATGAGACATCCAATGTCAAAACATGAAAATCCATTTTAAAAACTTACAATTACCTAATCACTTACCTAATCAGAAACAAACAATTATAAACTGTTACAAAATTGATTGACATTTTACACTAATTTTGAATGTCCACAGGTCCACATTTTAATGACAAACAACAAATCTTGCCTAAAAAATGATTAACAAAAGTTATAATACAACTGCTACATTTTTTAATTCTTTAAATAAATAAAAAGATATATATTTTAAGTTGGTGTACTTGTTTCCTAAGTAGACAAGTGTCACTGAAGAGCATGCACCAAAAAAAAAAAAAAAAAATTAAATTAAATTAAATAAAACAAAACATGAAAAGAGATTTCCAAAAATTTGAGGAAAATTACAATAACTTAAACAAAGAGTGAAACAATCATAAACTGTTACAAAATGTATTGTGTCAAATGGATTGACATTAATTTTAACTAATTTTGACCACAGGTCATTTCAACGACAAACAACAAATCTTGCCTAATAAATTGATTAACAGTAGGTATAATACAGCAGAAAAATGTGTAATTCATTGGAAAACATTTTTAAAAATAAATAAAAATATATTTTTAAAAGTTGGTGTAATTGTTTACTAAGAAGACAAGTGTCACTGAAGAGCATAAATGCATAATAAATAAATAAAATTAAAGTGTGTGCATAATATTTACAATTATTTAAAATACTCAAAATGCTAGCTATTATATAAATAAAACATTATATATTACATAATGTATATTACATAAATACTGAAATCAAAGGCATTGGACATTTTATTTTAAAAAATGTCATTGAGTTGTTGTATGGAAATTACACTGTGGTGTAAATATCTGTCACATTTCAGGAAAACAATTCTATATATGCTGCTGGATATTGTTAGTGTACAAATTACTGTAAATATTACAAATATTCTTTTATAAAAAAATGTTAATGTTGTCCTTAAAAGTGCCTAGGGTTGAAGAAACACCCAGAAACTGAGAAAAAATGTGGTTCTTTCATCTCTGATGTCATTCTTTCAAAGTAACACCATCAACCTTTTCCAAGATATAAATACACATTCAATGAGGAACATTAATAACCCATAATTTACACCAGTCACACCTCCCATAGATGGGACCATTTGTCTACAGCAATGGCTGGAGCTCAGCGCATCAAGGCTGTAAGCTTTGGAAGAAGATTCACCTTGTTTCGCCAAAGGAACAGACGCACGTAGAGGACTCTGTGTCCCCACTCTGGCAGAAGCCATCTTTCTCAATTACACCGGTCTCTCTACAGGAAGGGGGCCAGAGGAAGCTCTCGGCATGCATGCATTTATCTTTCAGATACAGTCTCCGATAGCCGCTCCTGCGGCCAGCTGTCAACCACGCCTCTTCCCTTTGATGTGTTCCGCCAAGGGAACTTGCAGACTTAACAAATGCACGTCAGCCTCAGCGACCTGAGGACGGCATACGGTTCCCTGCCTCGCAGATCTGCCTTACCGAGCTTGAGTAACCAAACTCGACTTCTAGCTCCTGCAGGTCAGAGGTTGATATCTGACGCCGCTGTCATTATGAAGTCAATAAAAACTAAGAAATATACGAGTCCTTGGTTCTAAATAAGACGCAGTCATTGTCACACAACTGCAGCTTCCTGCAGGTCTGATGTCTCGGTGTTGTCACAATAAAACTGATGGTTAATTCTCTTATAGTAAAGCATATGGTTGCTTATTTTACATCTGCATTATAAAGAACAGCAAAAAGCAAGGAAAACTGACACCATCAGATACAGTAATGTGTGCATGAACGGTTGCGAGGAGTTTGATGACTAATTGTCTTCATTGCAGATGCACAGATGGGAACTTGAGAGTTGAAGCTCAAGCAAAGCTTAAGAATTGTAGTGAACCGTCTCCCTAAAGACGCACGTATTTATATAGCATATGAACTTGTATTAAAGGCTCCATGTGTTTTAATGTAAAACTACACTTTAAGCACTGTGTTAAAATTCATAGATCCCTTAATGCATGTCCATCTGTCAACGTCGTAAATACTTCAGACGTGACCTACTGTCAGGGTTCGTTCACGTGTAAATCCAATGCAATCATTTAATATTCGCAACTCTTCGGGTGTGTTTACAGAGAGGTGCGGAAACGCTCATTGGGGACATAAAAAAAAAGCTTTGCTCAGGCACACATCCATCATGGCATCACACCTGCAAACCTGAAGATCATGACACCTTGAGAAAAGCTGGAATAAAATTTTATGGGTTTTTAGGCAAGTGAAAATGGCACAGCTGCTCGTGTAATAGAACAGCAGGAGGGGGAAAAAAGCGTGCGTCTTTAACCTTCTGTAGAAAACTGCTGAATCCTGCTCATTGACGGCACGGCCATAAAGCCCCTCGGAGAGATTAAGATAATCAAAATCTGATGACCGCTCAGACGGCCCCCCACAGTCGACGTTCTCTTGTTTATGGTGCAGACAAATCACACGCAAGGTCAAATCTTAACTATGGGGTCATTATTGAATGCCGGAGGTAATTGTTTTCCATTGGTTATACCTGCGGAGCCGGGCTCGCTGTGAAATACGACAATGACAATGAGCGTTCGTAATGGGCCAACGCGGTTGAGTGAGACAGCAAAGCGACGAAGCAATAACCATGTGACAATGAGAACAGGCTGAATCATGCGAGGGGTTAATGTAGTCTTGATGAAATATTGAGAATTGGGGTGTAAAGAAAGTGTGTGTCTCACAGCCGTGTTTTGCTGACAATCAATGAACGAATTCCTCGGTAAGCATTTCGAATACGGCTCACAGTGCTTCCCAAGCGCAGATGCTGAGGTCGACACTTTTCAAAATGCATTCATGAAGAGAACAGACTCGACATGTATAAGAAACAATGCACTACAAGGTTTGTGGTGCATGTGTTATATTATATATAGTAAGTTATTTTGTGTATCTATAGTCTTGTGGATTAAGGCTGAATTTTTATGAGATATTCTTGGCTTTCGGTTGCAATGCAAATATTTAGAGCAAGACTGAAAGGCATTCAGAATTTAATTGAGAATGCATTTAAAGGTTAAAAAGTCTTTCCTTGTGCACAAAAACTACTCTCGTAGCTTTATAAAATTCAGGTTGAGCCACTGGCACGTCCTGATTTTACTGAGTTAGATGTGTTCCTGGGTCAACATATTTTGTTGACCCCGGAACAACATTTTAATCCAAAAATTTGATCTTGACCACATCCCTACACCTAAACCTAACCTTACCCATGAGTAATCCCTAAAATCAGAGGAAATGATAGATGATGTACAAGCACCAAACACTGATTGTAGGCCTAAACTTCACAAAAACTATAAACTGTTTTTTTTTTTTTTCAAATCTAATTGGTTAATCACAATGTTGTTCCAGGGTCAACAAAGACGTTGATCCAGGAACATGTCGTACTTGGTAAAAGCAGGTTCTGCTGAGTCACTGATGCCACATGGACTATTTTAACGATATCCTTACTACCTTTCTGGGTCTTGAACATGTCAGTTGTTTTGCTGCCTATGCAGGTTCAGAAAGCTCTCGGATTTCATCAAAAAATATCTAAATTTGTGTTCCGAAAGGTGAACGAAGTGTTTGGAACAACATGAGGGCGAGTAATTAATGACATCATTTTCATTTTTGGGTGGACTATCCCTTCAAAATTCCAATTCATTTTTAAGGGGCGCCACAATTTCACATGCTTCACAGACAGAACCACAAAATGGCAACCAAATTGTATCAACAGCTTTTGATCCGGAAAAATTCTGATAATATTTTGGTACCATCATTCAAATTCATTGACTATATTAATCATATTTGGTACCGATTTGTGTAAGTAAAATAAAACAAATTGTAGTGTTTAATTATACTTTTTTCCCAGTATGAATGATAGTGTAAACACAAGCGTAGAGAAACATACATAATATTAATAAGCCATATATAAATGTTTCCCACTGAAATAAGAGTATCATATGTCAAATATATATATATATATATATATATATATATATATACTCCAATTTATTCATATACATTTTTACTATATGTTTTGTTTACATTTATTAGTTAATTTTGAAAAAAAATAATTAAATTACTACAGATAAAGTTAAATTTAAAGACATTTCTATAAATGTTCTATTTTAATTTTTCGTCCTTAAATGATTATTATTATTATTTTATTCTTCATCCTGCTTGCTACTTATATTTAAATTCAGTTCAAACAGAATATGACTTTCAGGAATAAAAGTATAAAAGGAATCAATGAATAAACACATGGTTTAAATATAGCTGCAGTAGACCAGTTGTGACACTGGATCACAAAACCAGTCGCACAGGTAAATTTGCAGCAGTAGCCAAAAATACACTGTATGGGTCAAAATGATAACGTTTATAAATAGTTATAATTATAAATAGTTGCATCTCGGCCAAATATTGTCCTGTCCATCTATAGAAAGTTTATTTATTCAGCTTTCTGATGTTGTATAAATCTCAGTTAAAAAAAAATTGACCCTAATGACTTGTGGTCCTGGATCAGAGTTTGGAGTAGACATCACAGTTACGTCACCGGCAGCTGCACGCACATTGTGGTAGCAGAAAAACACTGGTAACAAGTAAAGGTAAACAAGTAAAATCCATGGGATAAGAGAAAATAATGTTTTGTTGTGCCTTTTGATGTCACTTTCATAAAAACGCCACTTGAAGCTGAACGCAGATGTTTAAATGGACAATCCATGAATGAAACCTACTATTTTAAAGCATAAATTTGATTTAAACAACTTGTCTACATAACATTCACATATGCTGTTCATAGGGGACAGATTATATTAGCCCTGCAGTTACAGCAATAAATACTATTTAATTTTAAACTTATTACACTTTATGGAAAAAACAAAACAAAGTGTGGGCTATAAAATCATGATTCTGAGCCTCCACAGACCGCTACTTGCCACCAAATAAGCTCCACCCACAAAAAAACTTCACAAAAACAGTGTTTGCAAAATACCGAATTGGTCTATAACACTGCATAGGAAGATAATATCTAAATGGCAAGATACTTCAAAACTCTATTCCTCATGACAGTGCAATAAAGAGCAAACAAACAAACAAAAAAGGGGGCAGAAAAGAAAGGAAATTGTCATTGAACGGGAACAACTTTCCTTAGAGACATTAAAAGGGACAGAATACATTTGTCAGTGGGAAACTGTCACGAAAAGAAGCCGCAACAGAATTTGTGCAACAAGATCCAGTTGCCAACCTCAATCAAAATCACCCCACACAAGCACTTTTCAGCGGAAGAGATGAAAGCGCTGAGAAATAATAAAGGGTCGAGAACATTTTGTTGGAGAAAATGACAAAGAGCAGAGAAAACTGCGATTCGGGTCATGTTGACTGACCTTCCCTCATAGCCTCCTACGTTCCCTGTCTGCACCAAAATGCAGTAATTGCCACCAATTATTAACATGTCTCACGAATGCACATTCGTGTATCCATGCAACTCTAAGAGAAGATTGCCGCCTCTCCTAGTAATGATGTTGCATGGGTACGAATCATTCTGAAAGTGGACAGGAACAGAAACGCACCATTGCTTCCTGCCCGCAGTCCTTTGTCTCTCCTGCTCAACTTATTCTTGGGGATGTTTGGGAACCTGAAGGAGTAAAACCTCCAGCAAGCTCATCTCAAATCAGCTCATCATTAATGAATGCCGCATACCATACTGTCACAGTCTCGTCCTCCAAAAGACGGCCTGTCTGAGATGCCAGGGTTGAACAATTGAGATGACAGCACGGATGAACTTGTCGGTTACATAAATGTGCCACGGACAACATGTCACATTGAGTCTCACACATTCGGCAGGAGTTCTAACGATACGAGGATGGGAAACGATAATACGGCGGCCCTTTTTTGTTTGCTTTCCAGGCTTGTCCTCCCTGAGCCAGTCCGTGTTGGTTTTATTGATCTGACAAGGATGCCATATTCTATAAACACATTACACTAGGGGAAAAAGAACATCACATGTACTCAGATTACACTCCACATGATAACTAATGTGTTTCAGGAAGACAAGGTCTGGAGTTCATGAGCAAAAAAAAAAAAAAAAAACATACTGCAAAGCCTCTTAAGAGGGAAGGGAAAATGGCGGTGCATGCCAGGGCTGATTCTCGGAGCTGTGGAGGTAAACAGGTCTTATTACCAAACAGAGCGGGTTGGAGGTGATCTCAGAGAGACATTAGAGGTAAATTTAGCCTGGCTCTCTCTACGGTCACATTGAACCCATGGAAAGGGTAAAGCTTTGGCCTGCATCCATATAGAATCCTTTTCAAAGCCCACCGCTTCTGCCTCTCATTACACCTGCAGGAGAAACAGACCCACCGCCTCAGACCAAACAAGACTACAGCATGAATTATTCACGAGCGAAGGTAGAAATGCAACGCAGGTAAAGATACGCCCAGCTCTAGCCAGGGCAGAACTCCCCGGGAGGAACCGTCTAGGCACCCAGGCGGGGTTTTGAGAGAGCAGCCAAGCGCCATCTAGGCAAACCCTCTCTGGGAGTTACACGACAAGCCATTTGCTTTGAGGAACGAACATACCAGGAACAATGAGCGAATTACTGAGGGCTGTACAATTTACCTCCAGTCCTTCAGAACCCTGGTGATGCCGTGCCAAAAGTAGCTCCTAAGCTTCAAAGGCACCGGCCCGCCACATAAACCGAAGGCAGTGTGATTTATCAAACAAACACGGGAGAGGACACAAAAAGGACATGTGGAAACTAGGGACTTCTTAGGAAATAGACTTTGTGTAAACAATAGAACATCTGCCACTCTGATCTGTTTGAGTGGATGGGTAGTCCAAACTTAAAGAACTGTAGATACAGTTGAGATCAAAAGTTTAAATATGCCTTGCAGAATCTGCAAAATGTTAATTATTTTACCAAAATAAGATTTTCATTGATTAATTTTTATTTAGTACTGACCTGAATAGGATATTTCAAATAAAACACATTACATATAGTCCAAAAGAGAAAATAAGTTGAATTTATAAAAAATGACCCCGTTTAAAAGTTTACATACCCTTGATTTTTAATACTGTGTTGTTATCTGAATGATCCACAACTGTTTTTGTTTTTTTTTTGTTATAGTGGTTGTCCTGAACAGAAAAATCCTTTAGATCCCACAAATTCTTTGGTTTTTCAGCATTTTTGTGTATTTGAACCATTTCCAACAATGACTCTGTGATTATAATTTTGAGATTTTCAGAATGAAGACAACTGATAAACTCACATGCAACTATTACAGAAGGTTCAAATACTCAGTGATGCTCCAGAAGGAAAAATGATGCATTAAGAGCTGGGGGGGTGAAAACTTTTTGAATTTGAAGATCAGGGAAAACTTATTTTGTCTTCCGGGAAACATGTAAGTATCTTCTGTAACCTCTGAAGGGTAGTAATAAATGAAAAAAATATATATATATTTAGGCAAAATAATAAAAAATGTACACATTTTCATTCTGTTCAAACGTTTTCACCCCCCCAGCTCTTAACGCATTGTGTTTCCTTCTGAAGCATCAGTGAGCGTTTGAACCGTCTGTAATAGTTGTGCTCAGTGTGAAAAGTTGGATCTCAAAATCATATAGTCATTGTTGGAAAGGGTTCAAATACACAAAAATGCTGGAAAACGAAAGAATTTGTGGGACCTGAAGGATTTTTCAGAAGAACAGCAGGCAGGTTAACTGTTCAGGACAAACAAGGGACTGTGAGGAAAACTTGTGAACAGGGCAATTTTTATAAATTCAATTTATTTTCTCTTGTGGACTATATGTAAATATTTATCATTTTGTATGATCCCTCTTATTTTGGTAAAATAATTAACATTTTGCAGATTCTGCAAGGTGTATGAAACGTTTGACTTCAACTGTAGAAAGCCAAGTCAAGAATTGGAAAAAAAGATTCAAGGGGCGTCGTTCACCTACGCTGACTTTCCCAAAGTTATTTGGAAACAAACAGCGCTGCGGCTGTGATGTTGACGTATGCGTCGACCCAAGCTCCATAGCTGACCTTGAGTGAATGCTTAAGAAAATTGAAAAAAAAAAAAAATAGAATAAAGCAGAACAAGTCAGCCAAACCTCGTCCTTTCCTGGGAGGAAAGCCAAGGCATGAAAATTGGTCCCGGTTGACCTTTGATGTCCGTACAAATCACCCTCCATTTTCTCAATCTTTTTTTTTTCCCTCTCCCTCACACTCGCTCTCATCAGTATTATCTTTTCCTCCTTATCAACCAGTCTTTGGCAAATGTTTCCCCTGGCCTAGAAATAGTGTTTTAGTACCCAGACACCTTTTCTTCCGCGCATCTGCACCTGCAGCAGCTTGCGCCTTCAAACCATAAAAATGCTGGCCTGTGTCTCACCTTTTATATCACAATCTATTTATCACAGCACTCTCTAAAAGAAGCCATCTGTCAGCAGAGAGCTTTGGAAATTCATTTAAACGACTGTGAAGGAACTTTATTATCCTGGGAGGAGTTAAAAAAAAAAGGTTCTTCAGCATCAAAGTGATCACCTTCAACAATGACAGTGAGGTGAGGACATCACTACTTAAAGTTATCCACACTATGGATTAAGTTTTGGAGATCTTCTATCCAACTTATTTTTCCCGTAAAAGAGGGTGGGGCCATTTGTAAATTTTATAGATCTAGCTTCCCATCTCATCCATGTCCAGCTATTTTTAGCTGTACAAAACACTGCTTGATATTGCAAATCGGTGTGTCTGACCATATTGTTTTAATGTATTATATTAATCACGAACACACTTGTTTGTAGTGCAATTTACTGCACGTTGTTATTCTTCTCATTATTTCCAATAGCGGCTAATGAACCGGAGGTCTCACCCATAGACTTACTTCTGTGTTAAAGAATAAGGTAAATAACCAAAACCATGTAAGCTCAACATTTTGAAGCATGTGTGCTGACTTTGATAAACTATACTTCAGGAAAATTTCAGCAAACAATAAGAAAGCTGCAATTATTTACTCAACCTCAAAGCATTCCAAACATGTGAGACATTCTTTCATCTGTGAAACAAAAAAACATAACAATGAAAGTGAACAAGGACAAGAAAAAAAAACACTATAAAAGCAACCCAATAAGTCTTCAGAAGCATATGATAACTTTATGAAACAGGCATAAATGTTATTCATGCATATAATTCATATGAATCATTTGATTAGTTGTACTTTTATGGTGCCAGACTGACTTCCTGTATGGAAGAGCATAAACATTATTACAACAAAAGGGTGAATATTCTGTATAATTATAATTTTTTTTTTTTTTTTTATGAGGGAACTATGTTTTTTGGTACCAAAACAACTGTAGCAAATGTACGTTCCTATTGTTTTTCAGGTCACAAGGATTCCTCAGTGGTCATTTTAACTTGTTCAGGTCAAGAATAAAGCATAAATATTCAAAGCTCCTCTGGTCTTCTGTACCTCCGCCCAAGCAGAAAAACCCTGGCCTTGTACGAGTCATCCGTCAGCGTCTGCATGCATTCTGGAGATGACGTCCCTAAAATGACTCCACTGAATTTCCATTTTCAGTTGTGGCTGACTGGGGAGGATATTAGCAAACATGACAGCCATCTAAAAACAATAAATAACTTACAAGGTTAACGGAATTGAGCTTTCTTTTTCCACTTTAAATTATTCATTGTACATAATCCAGCAGGGGAACTACCTCTTTCATCTTAAGCTGTTCCTCCCTCTAAAAAGTGCCTAAGAGACTTCAAAAAAAAAAAAAAAAAAAAAGAAAAAGAAAAAAAAAAATACCTGCGCAAAGGGATCTGAAAGGTATCCAAAGCCAAATTGACAGCTTGGATGTGAGACCTTAAAATATGCAGCGGTATATTTAGCACATCAGTGCGTTTTTCCACTTAGGACATGAAAACGTTAATGCTGTAAACTCAATGCCTACCTGTCAACAGACAGTTTTTGATTGTTCATAAAGATGTTCCGTGATGCATGACGTGAAACGTCAAAGTGACAGACTGACTGTGCTATTTGACGCCAACAATGCTAATGCTCACTGACAGGAAACAAATATTCAATCATCTTGTTAAAGAAAATAACACATTAGCAAAAACATTAACGTGGGAATGATTGCTTGGGTTATCGTCTCCAAATGTCGCCATGCCTCTGACTGAGAGCTAAGCATGGGCAGAGGGTCTCCCCTCTCTTGTTCTGCTGTAAGTAAGGCCTTGAACACCTTTGTAATTAGTCACACCACCTGGACTTTTACTGGCGGTGCTCAACGTACCTCAACTAATTATTGTGGACTCATTAGCCGGTGTTGGCTGCAAAGCGAACGGCCATTAAAATGCTGCTGGTAAATCAGTTCTCTGCAGGAGGATATCTGTGGGATGGAGACAAGAAGTCAGACTGGCAGATAAACACTTGCACAGCTACTTTGAAGACGGACTGGATCTGCAACCGAATAAAATAATAATAATGACATCATAATGACATCAGAGGTGAGCAAGAGCTTTGATGGAACAGTAAAACAAAAAAATCATAACAGGATCTGGTGAGATTGTGAAATGACTCAAATTCCACCCAGCTAGCGCTTACTTACAGAGCCAAGCCTAAACTGCTTGAGAAAAGGCCTTGAAGAAGTTCAAATAAGCATTATCCATTTTATCCTAGCCGAGAGGTTTCCGATAATTAGAGGCAGAGATGTGATGCAACATTAAACAGAGTATTTAAAGCGGCTGATGCGAGAGATCGATGCGATTTGCCAAATTCCTTTTGAATGTGTGCCGCAGTAATGCTAAAAAACAACAAAGCATCTGCTTTATTATCTCTGAAAACATTAGGCTAAGCAAAAAAATACATTCTGGCAGGAGGGAAGCTTTTATTCAGCTTATTGCAACGGTGGGAAAAGAAAAAGGTACTTGGATGCCAGCTATAGATAAATTCATAACAACAAGCAATCCAGAGCTGAAAGAAATCATTGAGAGTAACAAGACAACTTAATGTTCTTAAAACGGACAGCGCATTGGCTTAAGGTTAGCACATTGGTGGTTTATGAAGATGAACGTTTAGCCAGAAGGAACTGCACCACTATGAAAGGAGTCTTCAAGACAGATAACTGTCTGTTCTCTGCCATTAGATCATATTCATGAGCATAGCTGGAAAAAAAAAATATCCAAAGTGATTTCTAGCAATGTTTTGTTGAATTTAGCCCACTAAGAATAGTGCTTGTACCTACGTCACGATTTGGTCAGTTAATTGGATGCGTGCCCATATTGGCAATACTCAGATGCACACAACAGCATGGATTGCACAGTTAATGTCCTACTGAATATGTTGTTCTGCTAATTTATGCTGTCTAAACCATGGGAAAAAATGCATGGAAGCTGCTAAATCATATAGAGAAGGACTTAAGAAGCAAGAAAGGGCGCAATATTTTGACAAACAAAATGAATAGGTGGTAAAGATACATATGAGCAGTATTAATTAAGATATTAGCCTAATATTTCACCTACCTGACTGGAAATGATAAGAACAAACATGAATGTTCCCAAGATTCTTGCCCTGGAAATCCTAGCTCAGTTTGACCAACCACAAACGCCTTTGTTCCTCAGACTGTTTTTTGCACTCCTCCGCTTGATTTGTTATAACTTTTGGCAGTCTATAGTACTCCAAATGTTTTTTCCAGTCCGACCGATTAGGAAAGGCCAAAACATGACAATAATTGACCATTTTCAGCAGCAATAATCAGCAAAATATGTGTGATTCGTTCGGTTCAGCGGCATTGTTTACGTTCAATGCCGCCAATATGACCGACTGATGACGCGTTGTAAAAACACTCTATAGGCCTATGTAAACCTTGAGGTCATCTAAGCTAAATGTTGACAAAACTTATATACTACCGTCCAGTACAGATTTAGTGGCCAGTGTGTTCTATTTAGAAAACCAAAATCATAACTCATAGTCCAATTCAACAACAAATGGCTCTGATAAGACACTCGACACAACCAACACAGCCAGATGCACAAACAAATGCAACCTATTGGAGGGGAAACCAAGGCTTGGAATCAACTGAACCACTTACTTTGAAAAATGATTCAGCATTTCAAAGCACTCATGGCTTTTTATTAAAGCGTGAGGGGTCACGACATAAGGAATCAAATTTACCTTGATCTTTTGGCATATAAAAAGTCTTTGTACCATTAAAACATCCTCCTCATTATAAACAAAACATTAATTTAATCAAGCTCCAAAAACGTCTCGTTTGGATTTGAGGGGCAAGGTGACATCACCCGGGCACAAATCATTTCATAAACACT
>JAHKKF010538330.1:0-40703 GCA_019740295.1 Labeo calbasu
AACAGTAATATTGTGAAATATTATTTCAATGTAAAATAACTGTTTTCTATGTGAATATATTTTAAAATGTAATTTATTCCTGTGATGCAAAGCTGAATCTTCACCATCATTACTCTAGTCTTTAGTGTCACATGATCATTCAGAAATCATTCTAATATGCTGATTTAGTATCAGTGTGGAAAACTGTTGTGCTGCTATATATTTTGTTGGAATCTGTAATACTTTTTTCAAGATTCTTTAATAAATAAAAAGTTAACAAGAACAGCATTTATTTAAAATATAAATCTTTTGTAACTATATAAACTACCATTTAAAAGTTTGCTGTCAGTAAATTGTTATTCAGCAAGGATGTGTTAAAGTGATAGCAAAGACTTATATTGTTAGAAAACATTTCTATTTTGAATAAATGCTGTTCTTACAATGACTGTATGATTTTGAGATCCATCTTTTCACTTTGAGGGACTCATATTCAACTATTACAGAAGGTTCAATCGCTCACTGATGCTCCAGAAGGAAACACGATGCATTAAAAACTGGGGGGAATTTAAACTTTTTGAATTTAAAAATCAGAGTAAATTTAACTTATTTTGTCTTCTGGGAAACACATAAGTATCTTCTGTAGCTTCTAAAGGGCAGTAAAAAATATATATATTTAAGCAAACTAAGAAAAATGTACACATCTTCATTCTGTTCAAAAGTTTTCACCCCCTGGCTCTTAATGCTGTGAAGCATCAGTGAGTGTTTAAACCTTCTGAAATAGTTGCGTATGAGTCCCTCAGTTGTCCTCAGTGTGAAAAGATGGATCTCAAAATCATACAGTCATCGTTGGAAACTGCTCAGGACAAACAAGAAACTCATGAACAGCTATCACTAAACAAAACAAAACAACCCAGCTGTGGATCATTCAGGTAACAACACAGTATAAAGAATCAAGTGTATGTAAACTTTTGAACAGGGTCATTTTTATAAATTCAACTATTATTTTCTCCTGTGGACTATATGTAAACGTCTTTTATGTGAAATATCTTATTCAGGCCAGTACTAAATAAAAAATGACATTCATTTTGTATGATCTCTCTTATTTTGGTAAGATTCTGCAAGGTGTATGTAAACTTTTGACTTCAACTGTATATTCTTTAAAAAAGGATAAAGTAAAGCAAAATGCGCATTCAGTAAAATGTATAAAACCTGAGCTAACAGATAAAGATCTGTCAGTAAGTTTTCTCAATTTGGTTGGCTGTAATATGGCAGTACAGCCCCCTGCTGCTGGGTGGCTGTGGGCTGAATTTTGGGCCCCACGGTGTGACAGCGAATGATAGAAGGAGACAGAGAGAAAGCCGGTTTCTATTCACACCCAGCGGCAGCATTAGCATATTTCAAACAGCACAGCCCAAAAGCCCTGACCACCTGTAGATGAATCTTTTTTCCGCCTTCTGATTATTTCCTAATAAAGTGGAATGTGAAAGGCCGGGGCAGAAGATGCGTGTGGAAAATGTGTGTGTGTTCTCAGAGCTAAAGAGAAACTGAATGAGCCCAGCGCACTCCACGCACGCATTGTGCTGCAGGACAGCGCGTGGTCTGCCTGTAGAAGTGTCTGCGAGGGGGGTGGGCTGCAGGGGTGCCGCCCACTGCGCAGCAGTTGGCTGTGTCCGGGAAGGGGGCGGGGCTTACAGTGGACAGGGGAAACCAGTGGGAGGTGGGTGGGTGAGATTTACTCAGGGGTTGTCAGCTCATAGGGCCCTGAGTCCACTGGCTTTTATATACTAGGTGCACTTGAGTCAAGCTAGAGAAGAGCTCTGAGATCTGCCACTACTGCCTGCTACAAGGAGTTTGCATTAAACTGCAGGACAACTTCAGACTTGAGTAGGAGGGAAAACCGTGCACTTTTATGCCTTTTTACTTTTTAAACAACAACGGATTAAAATTCATCTTTTTGATCTGCTTTCCCCAATTCCTCTTCTGAATTACACCAGGACTTTAAAAGCATGGCAGAGCAGAAGAGGCAGGTGTCTCTGACCCAGGCTGTGACCCTAGCGCTGGTTCTGCTCACCTCGGCCGCTTCGGCAGAGGAGTACGACTACTACAGCTGGCAATCGGACAATTTCCACAACGGCCGCTTCTATGCCAAGCAGCCACAGTGTGTGGATATTCCAGCCGATCTGCGGCTCTGCTACAACGTGGGCTACAAAAAGATGCGCCTGCCAAACCTACTGGACCACGAGACCATGCCTGAGGTCAAGCAGCAGGCGGGCAGCTGGGTGCCTCTTCTGGCAAAACGATGCCACGCTGACACGCAGGTGTTCCTCTGCTCCCTTTTTGCTCCGGTGTGCCTGGACCGGCCCATCTACCCCTGCCGGTCTCTGTGCGAGGCGGTGCGGGACAGCTGCGCCCCGGTCATGGAGACCTATGGCTTTCCCTGGCCGGAGATGCTACAGTGCGAGAAGTTTCCCATCGACAACGATCTGTGCATTCCTATGCAGTTCTCCGCGGGTCACGCCACTCAGACTCCAGGTATGACCTAGAACAAACATTGTATTATTTATTTATATGAAAAGCAGAAATTCATTTACACAAGGGATGTTTCATGGAATTTCATAAAAATAAGCAGGAAAAAATTTTAACAGACCCAAAACAAAATGTACCAGCCGTTTCAATAAAACACAGAAATATCCATAATATTTAAGCATTGTTTCTTAATGCAATTTTTATGCGCTATTAAAAAAAACCTCAGTGCTTTATTCTGGCTGATTTCAAAATTTTGTTTAAAAAGTGAAAAAATTCATTCAACTCATTAAGTCTCCATAGATCCAATAAGGACCTTTGGTGGATTTCCTCTTGCTTTGTTTAGCCTGAGGCTCTTGAGAAAGTAAAATTAAGGAAAGCTCTTGGAAGGACAAAAAACTTTCACTATCTAAAGCAAACATCTCATGTGGAATGTGGAGAGGAGCGTTCCTGCTGCGCCCTGCCTCTCTCTCTTTGTTTAATCGTGCATTTAGGTTTCCAATTAGCCAGGCAGCCAAACTCTTTGGATCACTAATTAGTCTGAAAAGTTGTACATTACTTTGTCTCACTGAGATGAGAAGGACTATTGTAACAGACAGAGGACGGGCAAGAGAGGAGAAATAGAGGAGTGTAGATAGTGCTCAAGGAAAGTTTGAGGATGGCGTTGAACCATATTAACATGACAATACACAATGAATATTTTTTAAAAATTGAGCCAAAGAAATATAAAAATATTGTATTGTTAAAAAATGAAAACTGAAAGTGAAACGCGTTTATTTTCTAAACCAATGCAAAAAAAAAAAATGCAACAAGTGCATAAAAATCACATTTACTGCACTTTTGCCAAATTGCATCTAATGAATCTTTACTCAAAAACATTTCTGAACAAAAAAACCTGTTTACTTAAAAAAAAATATTATAAATACATGAGATAAATTAAAAACAATTTTTTTATTATTATTATTATTTTAAATAATGCAAAATAATTAGAGCTAAAATGACGGCTTTGAGTTAGTCTGTAGTCATAATTAGCTTTATATAAAAGCAACAGAAGTCTATGGTATGTGGTGAGTAAGCATGTGCGTAAACATGCACACAGCTTCTCTGTTCACTACTAAGATTTGATGGATTACAATGTTCTCAAAAAGCGTCTTTTGAAAAAATGTGACTCCACGACACTGTTTTCATACTTCCAAGTTAAGTAGCTTGGCTTCTGTTGGAAAAATAAGCTCCTTAAAATTGCAGCAAACTCAAGAGCGAGTAAAGAAAGAGTGGGACCTTTGAGACAATATCAATTACAAACCATAGCCGTTCTGAAATGACATGATACTGAAAGCTTGAAAACTAGCAGAACTAAGTCGAATGTGCTTTCCACATCGCAGCTGGATGGGAAAGTAGCTCGCGGCCAAGCGTTTCCACCGATGTGTGTTTTGGTGAGTGTGCACATAGACGTGAAACAGGACTCTAGAGATAACATGACAGCACAAACCCTCGTTTGACACGGCCAGTCGCTCCGGCCTGCAGCCGTCAGCTCCTGCACACACGAGCGGCGGACCAGGGACGTGAAGAGCTGTTTTTTCCCCTGTGGTTTGAGGTGAAATCCTGGGATGGGGCCCGTTCACAGCCAGAGCCACAGACGTGCATCACAGGCTGTTTCTGGAGATTGACAGCAAATGATACGTTGCAGTAAATCACACTGGACAGTTAAACAATATTGTTCATTCTACAAATAAAAGACTTTTTTAACAGACAAATAGCGAAATGAAAACAATCCCACTGGCTCTTTGGAAAATATGGAAATATTTTAACCATTAAAAGTGACATATTTCATGCTTAAACTCTGTGAGAATTAAATCTGACTGTGTTTAAGCCTGAAGCATGTCAGTTTTTGTGGAAAATGTTAACATTATTTTTCTATTGCTGTTTAATATTCAGAGACAACTACTAGTAGTGACATTAATTCAACCAATGGTGTGAGTTTGGGGCGGGGCTATTTGACCAATAACAGATTAAACGAGTGAAAACCAGTGTCTGAAAATCATTATTTTTGCAGCTCTGAAGGATTCCTCAGAATGGATTACAATAATTAATTTGGCCAGACGTAATAAGTACAAGATAAAACAAACTTACCAGCTCAGATTAGAGTGAATGTGTACTCCATTGTTTGCAGAGGCGCTGCTGCCTGAGGCGCGACTCAAAGAGACATGTAAACCTGTCTCTGTCTCCGCTCACCGCACATTTAAACAGACATAAATCACAGCAGTTTTTCATCCTGATTAATGTTTTATTTTCAAAGTGCTGCTGCTCATAACTTCAAGGGTCCAAATGAGCCATAAAAGTATGACCTGTGCATAGTTTAAACAGAACATTTCCCTCATAAACTGTGATACAGAAAGTCAGCGTTGCAGAAATCGTCCGGACACGGAAACACATGTAGAAAGTTTCTCTGAGGAAACTGTGCGGGCTTGCAAAGGACTCAGTATATCAGTGAAGACAAACTGTGAGAAGTAGTAAGTGGCGGATTTCATCGCTTAAGGTTTTAGTCAAGTTCTTTTCAGCAATAAGGAAGACCGTGGCTAGTTGTCACAATCTTGACTCTTGGAAATTTCTCAATGTGGGTATATTTATAGTTAATTAACTTAATTATAGCAACATACTTTAACTCACGGTTACAAAAAACTATGACTAACATTTCCAGCATTATTACCCGGGAAAAAAGACACAGCGTTCAACTGAACTTTTGTGACAACACAGTGGGGCATGTTGTCACATATGTGGAGTACGTAGTAACAATGAAACCTGCCATTAAACCACTTATTATAGGCTTTTTCTGGCCAAATTTAACCAACAAACCATTTCATAACAGCTAAATCCATTATTTTGACCAATCATTTCTGAAAAAATACCCTTAGCAAAAGCAGCCATTCTGTTAAAATATATTTTAACTAAATCACTGACTCTTGCTTGAATGTGTGGTTTATATGGAAGCCCATTTCCACCACTGAATAAAAAATAAAAAAAGCTTTATTGAAACCTTTTTCCTCAGAATTCTGCCTTTTTTAGAATTGCATGATATAAACTTGCAATTCTGCCTTTTTTTCGCAATTCTGAGAAGTGCGTGACTTTTTTCTTAGAACTGTGAGACCCATAATTGCAAGTCAGAACTGTGTGACACAAACTCGCAATTCTGATTTTTTTTTTCTTAGAATTGTGAGATATAAACCCACAATTGTGAGTTATAAAGTCAAAATTGTGAGATATCCCTAGTAAAAAAGTAATAGATTTAAAACGCATTTATTTTATACTAAGTATAGTTCAAGTCAGTTAACATATTTACTGACAAATCACTCATGACTGATATAAAAACTGTAATTAAACTTTATTTGGAGTACTACTTGTGCACAATGCACATTTCTTAATTTTAAGCCTAAAACATGTTTTAATATCACTATTGATAAGGATTGTATGATCTTTAAATATTTTGCATTTGAAGACCGATATTATTTAAAGTGCACCTAAAATATACTTGCAAAAGTTCCACTTTAGCACAATCAAATATACTAAAGTATATCTTTAAATGGACTTCAGCACTAATTCCGCACAATTAAAGTGCATTAAGTACAAAATTAGTTGTTCCAATTTAGCACACTTTAAATATACCAGTTTAGTATACTAAAAGTACAATCGCAGGGTATTTTTATTAAGCACATAATATGTAAATGTATTTGTAGTACACTTAGCATGAAACAAATGTATTTTAAAAACATTTTAGTATATTTATTTTTCACTAGGGATGAACTTGGAATTCTGAGAAATTAATTCAGAATTGCAGTAAACTTGAATAAAAACACTTTAGTAACACTTTAGTATACGGACCAATTCACACTGTTAACTAGCTACTTATTAGCATGCATATTACTAGTATGTTATCTGTTTATTAGTACTTATAAAGCACATATTCTGCATGATCATATTCTACATCGCTAATCCTACCCAATACCTAAACTTAGCAACTACCTCAAAAGTCGTAGTTAATTGTTTGTTAATACAGAGAATTAAAATAAAATGTGACCAAAACGGATGTTACCATGTTTTTAGGTACATCGCAGAAACCAGTTCAGAACTGAGCTGTTAAGCATGTCACTAAAGCGCGCTCTTGCTGATTAAGAAGTTTTCTTTCAGAAGCAGTTCTGTTGAGTCCTTACATATGTTTCAATGAACATGAGAAGGAATTCAACAGGAAATTTAGGGAATAGATGACCAAAAAAGCCAGTATTGCTCTGATATCACTCAATCTCTGAATTGGCACTTCTTGTAGAAACTCGGTTTGCAGAATTACCCTCACTCAGTCTCCTGACACATGCTTTGGCTCCGTTTCCACCGGGCATCCTGCCAGCAAGCCACCCTGCAAAACAGAATAAATCGCTTTGCAGTGCAAATAAGACATTTCAGCTACAAGTATGCAGTTCGCTACGGCCTGCGAGTTTGAAACAAAGTCTCCTCCACAACACGCTCAGTGTGCGCAAGTCACCGCACACGTCACGTCTCCGACTCGCTGTATATTGAATGTATGGGAAATTCTGCTCAGGGACCAATTGACGGTTAAAACTTACAGAGGGGTTCAACTCCCCACGACCTGTGCACTGAAGCCTGGCGAACTTTGACCCCTCTCCTCATTATCTACCGCTATGGCTGTGCTCGAGGCTGGGGTGATAAACTCTGACCCTTGGTTTTTAACCTGGAAGGGGGAGTCTGGAGACGAGCCATGTAAGTTCTTGTTACCAGATGCTTTTGTTTTGTGAGCTGGAGGGAGGACCTGTGCTGAGTAAATGACAAAATCATATTCGCCACCTCAGAGATCAGATCTAACACACGTCATTGTGCGGTTGATGTCAGTGGGGAATTTCAAGCTTCAGCCAATCTGGTCACGCTTTGTTCTGTTAGAACCACCACACAAGGATCGAATAGAGCTTTCTGTATTTTTAGCTGAACAAATGAATGGCTTTTCCAAATCTTTGCAAGCCACATCCTGCATTCTTCCTAATTACTCAGTTAAGCGGATCGATGATGTGATAGAAGCCTGGAAGCTTTCAAAACTGGAAAATACACCCGATACTTTGCTTGCAAAAATGACAAAAATAATTCAATCCTGTAGAAAACAAAAAACGCTATCAAAAGAACCACTACCAGACGTCAAAGAAGAGAAAGAGGTAAATATTTGTCAAAAATCGAATTTAAAAATTCATTTGTGACCACGAAACCAGTCATAAGGGTATTTTTTGAAATTGAGATTTATACATCTGAAAGCTGAATAAATAAGCTTTTCATTGTATGGTTTGTTAGGACAATATTTGATATGACTATTTAAAAATAAATAAAAAAAAAACCCTCCAGACTCCAGTCTTCAGTGTCACATGGTCGCTAGAAATCTTACTAATATGTTTTTTTTTTTTTTTTGCTGTTTTTGTGTGTGGAAACTGTAATTTTTTTTTTTTTGTTTAGAATACTTAGATGCATAGAAAATGAACATTATTTATTTGAAATTTTGAAACAATTTTATACATTCTTGCTGAATAAAAGCATTTGGCTGTTAATAATAAAATAAAATAAAATAAAATAATAAAATGATTTTTACTGACCCCAAAATTGGCCTGGTTTTCTAGTAAAAATACCTAAACATCTATTAAAATAAAAAATCTAAATATAAATTTTACTTGCAAAGCAAAACGATGTATAAATAAAATGTAAGTTTTTTTTTAAAGAATACTTGGATGAATAGAATATTAAAAAGAACAATATTTACTTGAAAATTTGAAATAATTTAATACATTCTTGCTGAATCAAAGCCTTTAACAGTTAAAATAATAAATAAAATTAAATTAAATTAAATAAAAAAGATAAAAAATGAAATAAAATAAAATCTTACAGACCACCAAATTTGCCTGGTTTTCCAAGGAAGAATATCAAAACATCCATTAAAAAATCTAAATATTAATTTTGCTTGCAAAGCAAAATTATGCATAAATAAAATTTAAGTTTAATTTTCTAATATAAGAAAAATATTGGTCATTATGTGATTGTTATTCCAATTTACTGACGGTTCTGATTAAAACACTCATTATTATGTTTATTTTTTTTGGTACTGATAATAAACATCTGATAATGTTTACAGTACACGTGTTATACAGTAATATACAAGTCCACTAAACAGAAAGCTGATATCCCAGTAGGTGGCACAATAAACATCTGCAGCTTCGCTGTGTGTGACGTCTCCTCAGTTAAAAATAAGATCAGCAAACAACTATCAGCTCCAGGAAGGTCACGTACAGCTGTTTGCATGTTCCAGTGAACATTTTCACTGTCAAACTGCTGAGAAGTATGTTTTCACAGTGACCTATTAAAAGTTTACCCCTGCATTCGTCTTCGTACGTCTGCAATGAGTGTGAAATACTCAGGTTTCTTTAACACCCTGAGACATGGAGAGGCCAAAAATATTTTCTCAAGTCTAGTGATATGCAGTCAAACCTACACATACAGTACACTAGTGACACCACAGATCCGTAGGGATGCGAGTTCACAGAGATGAACCACTGAATGTCTTAATCTTGTTTTATAACTTCCCTTCTCCTCTGTGAGGAAATAAAACTCGCAGCTGCCAAACCTCTCCCTCTCATGGCTTCAAACACTGTGGATTAAGCTCTATTAGCACTGGCCTACTGCCCCCGCATGAGTCCAGCAATGCAGTGAAACTGACTTCTACTCACTGCACGAAACCAAACCCCCATTAGAGCTGTTAGAATTAACATAATCACATCATTTCAGTAAATACGAAACATTTCACCCTTTGTGTGCTTGTTTGTGTCTCCTGTGGTTAACCGAAGACAGGCCTCACTGAGTACATCTTTCACTGAGCTCATGTATCATTGCAACTGACGGCACAAAACAGTTCAGTGCACCAATAAAGAAACTAAATAATAATGAATGTATTGATAAACTTTTTATGAATATACCTGTAAACAGGAGCAAACAAAACTCACTTTACTCATGTGTTTGATCATCCCAACTAGTCTGACACAGCAACACTGGCTTAACCAATGACATGAGTTTGGGGTGGGACTACCTGTTTGATAGACAAAAATGCATGTAGTAAGGTTCAATTAGACATGTTACAGGTACATGATATTTTTGATGTTACAGTCTTCTTTGAACACCAAAACGTTTTGGCTAAATGCCGTAGGCACTAACTTTCCCTCTCTTTACCCTGCAGCTTCAAAAGCATGTCCACCCTGTGACAACGAGTTGAAAGCCGACACCATAATGGAGCACTACTGCGCCAGTGATTTTGGTAAGATATTAACTTTTATTGAGACATTAAATTTGACAACTTCAATAACTTTGTCTCTAGAGGAATGATCTCTTTATAATGACATAAAAATATGTGATGAAAAAATTGATGAGAAAGGCTGCGGTTTGCTTGCATGGGAAAGTGGCCACATTAATATTTAGGGTGAACATAAAAATGATCTCATGAGAAAAAACAGATGCAATGTGAGGTGGGTCTGCTATGCATTGCATTAACATTACTGTGCAATAATATGAAATTATTTTTATTGAAAAAAAGTGGTGTGCGGTGGTATTCTGAAATTAGGAGGCTCAAAGTCCTCAAAGTGTTTTTTTTTTTTTTTTAAATCAAATGTAAATTCATGTCCCAGTCACATTTTCTTACACTACTTACAAAAACAATTCAGTTTAATATTTTTACATTAACAATGTAGTCAAAATTTTATGTATTAAAGCTATGAATCTCATAAAGTTTGTTTTTAACGATTTTACATTTATTCCAAATTAATAACTTAAGGCAGAAACAATTTAAACATTAAAGGGCCCTTGCACCCCGGCTCACCACCACCCGGTGGCTTTAGGAAAACAGCAAAATCAGCATTTAAAGTGGTAAATATGAAAGGAATATGTCAAAGTCATTTATATGCGCCAGGTGGTGGCGCTATGACTATAAATGGATATTGGCATGTAGATATCTTCAGTCCAGCACTTTTATCAAACATATGAAGTTTGGTGCAGACTGAACATGGTATGTTTGGGTTAGTGCAAAGCATTTCGTATCCTGTTGCCAACAGGCGGCGCTATGGTTATACCTGAATATTGGCCTTTAGATGTGTTCAGGCTTGGACTGTAAGTGAATATGGTCATCTTATCAAATGTGAATTTTGCTGCAAGTTGGACATTTTATGCCTGAATTACAACAACTTCCTTTTTCATGGTGAAACATCGAAGTTACGGCCAATTTGTTTGTATTTTATGAGCTGGCTAATTCGTAAGAATTTGTACGACCTCACTCATACGATTTTGTACGATTTCTAAACCCCAGTGATGGGTAGGGTAGGTTTAGGGGCGGGGTTAGGTGTAGGTCAAACTCAAAAGAATTGTGCAACTTGTAAAATATGTGCCATTTAGCAAAAATCATATGAATTTGTACAAGTGAGCTCGTACGAATTTGTACCAATTAGCCACCTTGTAAAATATGTACCAAATCAGGCTGGCAATCCACCACGGACACGACTTCAATGAAAAACTCAAGATCTTCGCAATTTAAAGGTGAACTCCACTTCCAGAAAAACAATTCACAAATAATTTACTCACCTCCTTGTCATCCAAGATGTTCATGTCTTTCTGTCTCCAGTCGTGAAGAAATTATGGTTTTTGAGGAAAGCATTTCAGGATTTTTCTCCATATAATGGACTTCATTGGTGCCCCAATTTTGAATTTCCAAAATGTAGTTTAAATGCAGCTTCAAAGGGCTCTAAACAATCCCAGCCGAGGAACAAGGGTCTTTTCTAGCAAAACGATCAGTCATTTTTTTTGGGAAATAAAACTTTTTATACTTTTGAAGCACAAAAGCTTGTGTAGCACAGGCTCTGTGCGAACGCGCAAAGACTAAGGAAGTGCAAGTAAGAAAAACGTACAAAAAAGTACAACAATGTCCTGAAGCTGCATTTAAACTACATTTTGGACATTCAAAATTGGGGTACCAATGAAGTCCATTTTATGGAGAAAAATTCTGAAATGCTTTCCTCAAAAAACTTAATTTCTTTACGACTGAAGACAGAAAGACATGAACATCTTCGATGACAAGGGGGTAAGTAAATTATTTGTAAATTGTTGTTCTGGAAGGGGACTTCTCCTTTAATATCACAAAGGGCTTCAGATTACTGCCCAAATTTGGTGTTGATCTGTATAAATCTCTAGGAGGAGTTCGTTTGAATGAAAATGGCAAAAATGGCACAAAATTTGCAGAGAAAATTCAAAATAACAGACCTCCTGTTGGGTTTCGGACTTCATACAGGGGGACTTTTTTGTAGGTATTGGTGTGTTACGTGTCTACCAAATTGCATTCATGTAAGTAAAACACAGCTTTTTATAGGTGGCGCTATTGAACCATTTTGCCACACCCACTTCTGAAACCTATATCAGATGTAAATAGGGGCACCACTGGTGCTCGGGCCCTAAATATATTTTATTTTTGAACTTATGTTAAGCACTTCTTTTTAATAGTTAACTTTTTGAATTTGTCGGATCATCAGTCTAAAGCTCAATAAATATTGGTCACAGACTCAAGACCCAAGCTGATTGCTTACTAAAAACTCCCACAATACTCCAGTCTTATTTTGATGTATCAAAGTGGTTATATCTCAGTATGCAAGTTGTTAACTTACATTTTTAAAAATTAGTCTTCCCATTAACACCATTATATTGTTCATTTAGACTGATTCTTGAATGTGCATTGGCTCATGCACAAACACCAAGAGGCGGGATTTATCGCATGAACCAATCACAGCCTAACATAACCAGTCATATCCAATCATATTGCGATGGTGGCACTGACACATGGACACATGGACTCCCACTGTAACTTTACCTCTTGGTGTGGCTGTTGGACAATGTTTCTTTGGAAAACGAGCGATTTATACACTTTTTAATGTCATATTGGCATTGTTTTATTTTTATACTAGAATTTTTTTTTTTAATTCCACATAAATAAACAAAACATTGTATTAACAGTTTTCAAAGCATGGGACACATACACGAGTTTGGAATGGACGTCCAGTTTCAAACAGCGTCGGAGGATTCCTGTTGTAACAGTTTTGGATTCTTTATGGTTCGTTTAAAGTGATGTATTCTGACAGGAGTTCCATTGATCTGTCAAAGGTGAATCTCTAGAATGAGTCTCTGGCATTGAATAAAAGAGTTTTCAGGTTAAAAGCCTTTCATTTGAAAGCCTTCCCTATAGAGAGCAGAGGATTACAGCACAGTAGAGCCACACATACGCCTGACTTATCTTTGGCTGTGAGGCCTGTTGCTCTTGGATTTGCATGTATTTTCCTTAATAACTATGACAGATGACACTAGAAAATATTGTTAGTAGTAGCCTGAGTGTTGTATGGTGTAGATTTTAGACATTAAAGTCAAAAAGCAAAGTCCAGACATCACCAAAAGAGTTATAATGTTTCAAAAATTCCACTATATCTGGCTCTTGAGATCTAATACTCTACATACTGGAAGCATAATGCATGGCAGGATATTACCGCTTGATTCATTTCTTCCCCGATCGCCATCTCACGTCATTTTACTGGTACAAGCTCATGTGACTTGTTGTTTGTTGACTAGTGCTGTACAGTTTATTATGATTGTAAGTTTAATAGTGCACTCTATTAGTCTTACTCAATGTTATGGCCAGTTTCAACAATGTAGCAGTAATCAGTGTATCAACACACACTGGACAGCAGCACACTTATCAAATGATTTAAAGTTTGTGCATGTGCCGAGAAAACTCTCCATTAGAGTGTATTCACTGGCTCTGAAAACAGCTGATTACAATATTTGATATAGCGCTTAGGAAATTCATTGTTTTTAAGTTTGTTTTTGAGATTTTAAATGGCTCAGTTTTGTTTATATGTGATTTGTCATTCTGTTTTTTTTAGTGAGAGCCATTTAAGTCACAGAAAAGTTCTGAAGTCCTCAAATAACAAATTAAAATGAGAAAATATTTAAAATTTATTTAGTATTTTCAGTACGACTAACTAATGACTGAATTAAAAAAGCTGGTAATCTACTTTTACAATAGAACAGAGTATCTGATTGTAAAAGGTACAGTATAGTTAAAAAAAAAAAATACTCACCCTCATGTTGATCCAAACCTCTATAGCTTATTTAATTTTACCTTTTTTTTCCCTCCTCCATACAATAAAATACAATGTGGTCCAATGTAAATCATTATTTTGGGAATAAATAAATAAATAAATAAATATTTTTTTTACATAAATAATAAATAAATAGATATAACTCTAATCTAAAAAAAAACAAAAACAAATACACATCTCATAGCAAATACACATTACATAGTTGCTTTAGTTTTCTTTTTATAATTTATATTTTTATTAATTAATTTACTTATTTATTGTAAAAAGCTTCTTTCGCATTTGCAGCATTAGTGTGGACACCATTTTGCATGCACCATTTTTACAGAAGTACTTAAAGAAAAAAGTATGTGACCTCATGTGTTTTAACTCACTTTATTTTCCTCTCTAATGGTGATTTTGACCTTAAAGATGAATGATTTTTAATCACGCTATACAAAGAATCTCTAATTAGGGTAAAGCACAGCCATAGAGGCTCTTTTCTTTAAAGATTCGTCACAGCACTGCACTGACAGGCCTTTGAGTTGAACAAAAGCCAGCATTAATTAGAGCATTACTGTGAATCAGCTAATTGTATATACAGTATATATATATAATTGCTAACATAATAAATGCTATTAAATTGTCCAGAGTGACTTCAGTGTTTATGTCTGTCTACCGTTTTAATAGTTTTCACAGACTGAGTTAAAATTGAATCCAGTTCAGTCTAAAAATAGTAGTAATTATTATATTTAGAATGCAAAACAATAACGTGCATTGTCTGTTTTAGATGTTACTTGTCAATACAGAATATTTTCAACACTAAATGACTCTGTGGATAACCCCTCACCCCTAAAAGTCCTATTCAAGTTGCTTCAGCTCTGATTTGCATAGGCAAGGTTTCCGAATTATTGAAAGAAGGCTGCAAATTCTCAAGGTGACACTTTTCCTCCTTGCCTTCCTTCATCTGCTGTCAGACCCTACTGCCAGCAATTTAAAGCAGCTCTTGTGGTTTCGGCTTGTCACCGCGATATTGCCCAGGCGTGCTCGCTCCCCACAAGCATTATGGGTCATGAGCGATCACCTGAATCAGAGAGAAAAACCCCATGTCCAGCTGAACTACAGTTAGCAGATACAGTTGTTTTGTGGTTTTGCAAGTTACATATTCTACTTAGCTGTGACTTAAAGTTAATGTGTGCCTTTTTATAGTGAAATCTTTTAAAGTACATTAAATCCATCTGCTATATAAAGACAGACAGCTATAAACATGTCATTTGAATCCAGATTTCCCCCAAAAATGTAAATAAACACTGTGGCTCTGGGAGACTTCAAACCTTTTTGTTTGTTTGAGTGTCCTGACACAGCAACAGTACTACTTTCAAAGCAACAAGACTTGAAGGAGGGATCTTTCTTTAGGCACAAGAAATTAATAGAGACTTGGCAGAATTAAGCAACCACAATGCATTAAAAAGGTCCTAGAATTGTGGCATCATGTACTTACATTTTCTTTCGAAGAAATCTTATAAGATTTAAAATAACATTTATGCCAATACCAAACATTCCCATGCAGATGAAGTAAAACTGTTATCAGTAAGACCATTTAAACATACATTCAGGCACTTCCAGAGATGCGTGAATGTTTATAATAGTAGACAAAAGACCAAAGCTTACCCTGATAAAGCTTTTGAATTCTCTAGATGTTTCAGGACAAATGCTGTTGTCATTGATTAATGTGCTCTCAGCGTGAGTTCTGTTCCACAGCATCAATTACAGGTTTTACTTTCCTCTTTCATGTCAAATGCAACATAGAAACAAGAGAACCTTAGAATGTAGATAACTGTTTTTTTTTTTGTTTGTTTGTTTTGTTTTAAATTTAATTTTTAATTTGAAGCAGAGCTGCTTCTTTAGACATTAAGATGGTTTCTAAGTGATTAAATGTTGCAAATCACCTTTGTGAATTAGTTTGATTACATTTTTATTAAATAACAGGCAGGTAAGTTCAGTTGCAATATTGAAAAATGACATGAAATTTTAATACAATTTAATAATTTGTATAAATTCATTTGAAATGGGTCTCAAGATAAACAAGACTTGTTGAAATTTTTTAAAAGAAAATGAATATGCTTTCAAAATTATGTTTTGGTGATGTTTCCTAATCACTAAAAACAAATAATTAGGAAAATTAAGAAAAAACTGTTCAAAGTAGGAAATTTTGGTGGCTTATGTGCTCAGCTACTGAAAGGGTGTTCGCTTTTCACATCTGTCTTTGAAACTTTCCGTTCTACTCTCCGTCCTCTCCCGGGTGAGTGCAATTAGTGCTGTCCATGTTTAAATGATGCTCCTCCGGGGAGGTGTAAACTATTCCAGCATTCTGGATAGCCTTGGTTCTTCCTGTGTGCTCGTCGTGAAAGGTCTTGTTGCTTGAGACAGCAGAAATATATGGGAGAACCAGAGTGTGACCAAGGGTCCCATGAGAAGATTTCCAATTCTTTCCAAAGTTAAATAGCGACAAACAGAAACCAGACTTTTTTCCCAAAAGGTCTTCCCTTGGTGTTTTAACAAGAACAGTTCACTCATAAATGAAAATTCTGTCATCATTTACTCACCCTCATGTTGTTCCAAACCCGTAAGCGGTTAGTTTTTCTGTGGAACACAAAAACAGACGTTTTTGAAGAATCTGACACAAGTGAATGATAGATAAAAATGTGTGTAAATACATAAGAAACAACAACAGAGTGTCTTTAAAAACTCTCTCTGTGCAAATTACTATGAGTTTAAAACTCAAGTTGACAGTTTAACAGCTGAGCCCAAGCCTCCATTACTAAATTGAAAACGTCACTTTAGAACTAGTAACGAAGGAACGTCGAACTGCTTCATTGAAAGCTTATTTTATTACTGTATTAAAAGCTCACTGTATGTTGGCACCAACAGCTTAGTGGGCAGTATGCCGACATGTAATGCTGTTGCATTACAGGCGTCCCGAGTTCGAATCCCGACTCAATGAACTTTCCCGATCCCACCTTTTCTCCCTCTCTCTCTCTCTCTCTCTCTCTCTCTCTTCCCCTTCATCTACTCTCCACTGTTGTATTATAATTGAGGCAAAACACCAAAAATAAATCTAAAAAAGCTCACTGCAATTTGAAGAGTATTATGAGAGAGATATTAACTGAGCGAGTGTGATTACCTGCATCTGATACAGCATTCATTCTTCAGCTTAATCTCATATTCACAATAAAACATTAGTTCAAATGTCTGCCGAGGAAAGCCATCTTTGTCATACTATTCTTTCATCTGTTAAGGGTGATTTCCGATGGCAGCGCTGCTCGGTGCATTTGTTGGCTGTGTCTTACAAGGTGTTGTTGAAAGTAAAAATAGCTTCCTTGTTTACAACCCCATTTCAGTCTCTTTCAACATAAAAGTCTTTACTGCTGACTCACTCATAAAAACAGTTTCTTGTCGCCAACTAATGTCAAAATAATGTGACTAAAATAACCATCACAAACACGCACACTGATTCCAAAAACTAAATATTATTAGGCTATTAAACTACTATTATTTATATAAAACATTATTTATTGAATAATAATATTTCACAAATGACAGCAGCCATCATAAAAGTTGCTAGGCAATTCAGACAAAAGTACAAAGGCAGCGCTCTAACAAACAGCACTAAATTTACATAAAATATAACGTGATGAGATTTTGCCCTCAGCCAAAACGATGTGCTCTGGAACAAATAATTGATTAATAAAACCAAAGACTGCCCATTAGATTTACCTAAAATGAATTATATCTCATGTCTAACCACTATGGAGACATCAGAGCCAGTGGCAAATTCCAGAAGATCTGGCTGAGGTAAGGCTGCTCTCAGCAGGTTCATGAGTGCTGAATAGCTGCTGACACCCTGGAGCTCACATTTCAGTCAAAGCAAATTACCAAACAGACATTATCTTTATTAACAAACTACATATTTGAAGTCTAAACAACTACATTTCTCGCTTATAACTTCTTAAAACTACATTCCGTACATTCCATACAAAATCTGTCAGTTCTAAAATCTGTCATGACACTCTATGAGAAATAACGCAAACGGAGTGATACAAACGGTGAAACTGTTGGAGTTCTGTTATCAATAGAATATCACACTCCTCTCAGCCAATCAGATTCAAGGACTGGAAAGATCTGTTGTATAGACATTTATACATGCAGGTGACCATTAACTGACAGCAGAGAACTGTAAACATGAAAATAAGTACTTTATTATAACATACTTACATTTCAGTGGTGCTTTCAGTACCTATTTAAGGTCAGAGAAATTTGGCTGACATAAACAATTAGGAATCCCTGCTCTAAGTTTCTTTATTTCTGTATTTTATCTACAGCACTCAAGATGAAGATTAAAGAGGTGAAAAAAGAAAAAGGCGACCGCAAGCTCATCGCAGCACAAAAGAAAAAGAAGGTTCTGAAGATGGGAATACTGAGGAAGAAAGACCTAAAGAAGCTCACGCTATACATCAAGAACGGAGCAAACTGTCCCTGCTCACAACTGGACAATCTCGGGAGCAACTTCCTCATCATGGGCCGCAAAGTGGACCAACAGTTACTGCTCATGTCCATCCACAAGTGGGACAAAAAGAGCAAGGAGCTCAAGTTTGCCATTAAATACATGAAGTCTCATCAGTGTCCCACCTATCACACGGTCTTCCAGTGACCAATGACTCTTCTGTCTATAGCGGGCCCTGCGTCTTCCAATAACTCTTTCAGAGACCGCATCCATGCCTAATTCCGACAGTTAGTACAGATGTATCTCATTACTCAAGAAATGGCTTTTGGAAACTGCTTAGGACTTAATTCATCATCAAGTACAGCTACATTTTGTTGGCAACTGTATCTCTACATAAAATTTATTGTTTATGCAGCAATCAGCACAGTTATGATGCTCATACATATTTTAGTGAAACTTTCCTGGTTCCCTCATTCAGAGCACAAACTATGAGACTTTTCGGAAAGACACCGACAACCCTTTCAATCAATGTGACAAAAAGAAAATTGTGAACAAGAGCTTTAAAGAGTAAGCACATATTTGATTTCAATGGCCAGATCCCACTTAAATCCCACAGTGCCAACTGTTTTTTTTTTATTTGTATCTTTTATATTGTAGATAAGGAATAAAAAGGTTTTATTATATACTACGAAGATACAGTCGTGATCATTAGCGCCAGGATGAGACACGACTGCAGTTGTGGCTTGAATCGTGGGAGGTAAGGAAGCTGACGGATTGTGAAGTGTTGGTTAGGACGGCGGCCCAAATACTTTAACCGCAGCCCTGTGAGCAAGTCCGGACCATTTCCCTCATCAACGTATCAGCCAAGCTTATGACAGACTCTGGACTCATTCAAGCAGTTTGGTTGGTGAGGTGTTTGGTCCTTCTCATGTTTTCTATACAGTATGCAAGATTATTTTTTACTAAAATTATTATATATTGCTACAAATATACATACATGGTATGGAAAAAGCCTTCCAACATGACATCTGAGTTCACTGTAATAAAAATTAAAATCTAACTCTGCAAGTTCTGTTTAATCAGAGATCAGGAACATTTTAACAATATTATCTTATGTTGTCGGTCACATCTGCACTTCTCAAACCTCTGAATTTCTTTTGTGGAACACAAACGGCAAAATTTACAGCCCTATATTTTGGCCTTCAGGAGACTTTAAAAATAGGATGACATTTGTACTACTTTTAGAATCATTTTTTGGAGTTTAAAAACATATACCACATTCACTTTCATTGCATGGAACAGAGCATCTACAAAACATTCTCTAACGATGACAGAATTTTTCTTTTTGGCTGACCTAACCCTATAAGGCAAAACACTATTCATTTAAAATAATGACACCGCACAACATAAATACATACCAAAACCACAAATGGAGATGCAATGACCTAAGCAGGGTCTAAAACAGGGAATGTTTATCAGATAGCTGAATCACCAACATCAGATCAAGGCTGGCACTACAGAACACACGATTCCTCTTGCCAGCAGCTGCTCTTAAAGCCAACAAATCTAAGTGCCAACCTGTTTAAACAAGACAGAGCAAATGACCAATTCAATGCCAATCTCTGTAAAAGTGAACAGGGGAAAAGGGGAAAAAAAGCAATGAAAAAAGCAGTGGAATTTATCTGAGATCAAGAAGCAAATGCCTTCTCCAGCCTCCAGCGGATACTGGCATTGTGCATCACGGATAAGCAACCCTTCATTACTGGCCTATTGTCTGTGGGGATCTGCCAGCTCATGCCACCCCCACCGCTCACATTCAAACACTCTCCACATAGCTTACATCACACCAAAAACAACACCACGGGCTGATCTGGGCTTCCTCACATGCTCTACAGAGTCCCAGTTCTGTCTCAAACATCAGCTGATCACTAGAGGTGTTACAGACACATTCATGCTGTCCAAATACAGGATGTGCTCCACCATGCAACTCAAAAACTGCTCTTTGCACTGCTCTTACTATCTTTAATCATTTTGTTTTGACCAATAAATTTGATATATTTAGGCAACTGGCATCTAGTCTTATACATAAAGGTATACCTTTAGTTTGGCTACATCTGATAACAGCACGCCACGTTTTTAAAACATTTAAAAATACTTAGTTGGCATGAAATATTTTTAAATGCATGTTATAGATGTTATTGTGAACAAATCGGCCATGCATGTATATATATATATATATATATATATATATATTTAAATGTTATGACCTTGTAATGTCTAATCAAAATGTCATAACTGGACAGACTTCTCTCTGGTGAAGTATGCAGGACTTTTCCAATCATTTGTGACCCACAAACCAGTCTTAAGTAGAACGGATATATATGTAGCAAAAGCCAAAACACATTGTATGGGTCAAAATTATTGATTTTTCTTTTATGCCAAAAAATCATTAGGTTATTAAGCAAAGCTCATGTTCCATAAAGATATTTTGTAAATTTCCTAAAACTTGATTTTTGATTAGTAATATGCATTCCTTAAATTTCATTTAGACAATTTTAAAGATGATTTTCTCAATATTTTGATTTCTGTGTACCCTCAGATTCCAGATTTTCAAATAGTTGTATCTTGGCCAAATATTGTCATATCCTAATGGAAAGTTTATTTATTTATGTGTAAATCTCAATTTCTAAATATTGACCCTTATGACTGGTTTTGTGGTCCAGGGTTACATTTAGTCCACTTGAATTCTGCTTCTGCAAGCTCACGTTCACCTGACTTCATTTTTGATTGCAATGCTGGTATCTTAGTTTACCCAAAAATGAAAATTCTGTCACTAATTACTAATGCCGTTCCAAACCCTTAAGATCTTTGTTCAAAACATAAACTAAGATATTTTTATGAAGTCCAAGAGCTTTCTGACCCTGCATAGACAGCAATGCAACTACCATGTTCAAGGTCCAGAAAGGTAGTAAGGACATCATTAAAATAGTCCATGTGACATCAGTGGTTCAACCATAATTTCAGGAAGCTAAAAAAAATACATAACGACTTTATTCAACAGTTTCTTCTCTTCTGTGTCAGTCTTCGACGTGCCTTCACAAGATCATGACACCATGCATCGAGGTACTAGAATTAATTTTTTAGAATGTTTAAAACAAGTTTTTGCCACATAAATTCTGAAAACCGGCTGCACACACCACTGAATCAGATTCTACAACCTACATACAAATTTGAAAGTAATGGAGACGTGCTCAATTAGACTGCAAAGAAAGAGAGGAAAGATCCAGTGAGACGTGAACATGAGATAACAGTGTAGGAGAGAGAGACAGGACACCAGAAGAGAAAGAGTCTTCTCATAGAAGCTTATCAGACGGACAGTCCTGGCCCCTCACTCTCATCCTTCTGTCAGCATCACCGCAAAGGTCACTTACCGTAATTAAAAAAGGCCTGACGGCAGCAGACAGGAGGAACAGGGCTCCGCTTTGTGTCAGATGACCGATGATATAAACAGCCCACCACACCAGCAATCAAAAGATAATTTAGACCCTCTGTCAGCTTCTGTGTCGTACTGATTTCCCTGAAAGGTTAATATCACCGGGAATGCAGGGCCCAGCCAAGAGCGGCCCCCAAACCCTTACTCTCTCTGGTTTTATCTCACCCCAGTAATCTCGGATCCATCAGCAGGGATGGAGAATGGCGCCTTTGTGTTGTTCAATTGCTGCTACTGTGCTTGCAGGCACGTTGTTGATTAAAAACTGGCTGAGAGATCAGCAGACCCTCCAGTGTCTTTGCAGATATGGCGGGGTGTTTTTATCGAACCTGTTGCGACACTTTTTTGGGTACTTCAGAGCAAAAGCTAGTGTTTTAATCACTAACCATCTGCAGTCTTTCTGAAACCAGGCACTAAATGCATGTGAAAATTCCAGTGAGTGGCATTAAAAGCGCATCTGAATCTGACAATTGTTTTTTATGTTGGTTATTGTACATATTTTGACTGTTAAAAGTCCGGTAAGTCATACTAAATGGTTAATGCAATCATATTTGAAAGTATCGTACCACCTTCACTAAAATCTACTGTAAACATAACCGATAATGCAAACAAAAGCATATGTGAAACTAAAGAAGCAATCGAGTCTTTGAGCTTTTTAATAATGACTTGGGTTTCACAGGACTTAACCAAGTGCTTCGCACTGCAAGTACCAGGTGCACTACCGAGCAAGTTTACTCTGACAGAAAAGCCATACATTTAAAAATCTGTTAGTTGTTTTGAGGTCAAAATATAGTATTGAAACACAATTCTTAAATTCTTTAAGAATCTGCCCTGAAATCTTAATGTATGTATATGTTTGATGTTTTGCAAAAATGTAGATGCAGGCACAATTTTCTATGGTGATGAAATACGCTAAAATTGTCATTAGCTTTACCTTGTACACCTCATTAAAAATGACGAATAACAGACTAGAATGACAAAATACAGACTTGCTTAATAAAGATGATTCATCTGACTTGCTGACTTGTGAGAAAACAACAATCATACAAACAAAAACAGGTCACCATCTGATTCTACAGTACTGGTTTCAGTAAAATGCTTTAAATCATTTAAATATGTACACATACCACACACACATTGGGCCTCATTCATGAAACATGAGCAGAACTAATTTCTGTGCAATTCATTCATAAATCCATTCTTCCGTAAACTGCTGCATTGAATTGAAGGCGACAATTTATGCAAGAATGTTTTTATGGATGATTTACACAGAAATTCTGCCTGCTCGTGTTTCATGAATGAGGCCTGATGAGTACATGTAACACAGGGAATTACATACAGGATGCTTTTGGGTTCTGGCAGCAGATTTTAGCTGAAGGAAAGTTCAATAAACACTGAGATCAGACCTATCTTTTCCAACACGGCATGTTAGCTCTAAAAAAAGCCATCATTTACCATCTGGTCAAAATAAAATGTCTTCACAAGAGCTTCAAAACAGGCTCATTTTTTAAAGAAATTATAGTCAGTGTTGAGGAGGAACAAACTTAAAAAAAAAAAAGCAACACTTAATTAAACTAACTTCTGTAGCATGAAAGCAATGTACTTGATTTCACACTGTACAAAATACTGTATCCCACAATGCAATCCACTTGACTCAACCTTTTATATAAAGTGTGACGAACGAACCAGAAGCCAATATTTTTATTCTTGTTTTAAATATGCCTGACAAGATTTTTTGGTTATTCTTACACTATTTTTTTTCTTTTTTCAGTAAATAATTATAAAAAATGTATAATAGTCTATATTTTTTGTGTCGAAAAAAAAACCCAGGAAAAATTCTAATGTACGGGGAAAAAAAATACATTTTATTGTTCTGATGTTTGACAACCCCCTTTCATTTTTCACCCATGTGTACTTGACAAATAGGTAGTAAAACTGCTTATTTGGTAAAAGACAGTTTTTTGAAGAAGAAATGCATATATTTATGTAGTGTGAAGTCTGATCTTTGAGAAAATATAAAGGTTCACTAACTTTTTTTTTTACTGAACTGTACCATAAATTTGTCCTATGGTGTCACACAGCAAAATTAATTATTTATTTATTTTTTTTAATTAATTAATAATAATATACAAATAGCATGAGAGAGATTTATCTTCATCGTTAGACACTTGTTTTCATATAGTGTTATTTATTTAATATTAAATTATAATTAACAATATTTCCACATGACTTGTTGGACAATTTTAAGACAAACTTTGACAAGAAGACAAACTTTGCTGTCATCAGTTCAAAACTGCTGAAAATTATAAAATTTTAAGATAAATGATATTTCTGTCTCCCCTATTGCAATACTCAACTGTTTCTTTAAGACATTTTGAGATAAAAAGAAATCTGTGGTTCTTTTATGTGTGTCACACCATAGGACAATATGTCACACCACAGGACATTACGTCACACTAAAGGACAAAAATGGTGGTTATTAAAGTATTTCTATTTAATTTTAAAAATGTCAAAAGAGGAAGAAAGTTTAATATTGATACAAACAATATCAACACGTTTTTAAAACAAAACAAAAAATAATTTATCAACAAAATCGTGGTCAATCAGTATGTTACTGAAACTCTTCTAGCCCCCCTGCTGCATGTGCGGCACAGCTAAATATAATTGATATTCAAATTAAATTCATTAAGATGTGAATTATTTTTTTTTTAAACTATATGGCTAATCTTTTTAAGGCATCATTTTGAGTCTATTTATTTTCTGCATCATTCTCTTAGGATCTCCTCCCTTCTGGTGGATCCGTTAATATTCTGTCTATATTTTCATGTCCTCTCTCTTCCACTAATTTCTCTCGCTCAATTCTTTCTGTTTCAAAAACAAAGTATCACATTTTATACTTATTTTAATAACACATTATAACAAGCTTTTTGCAAAAACATCAGAAAATAGGTTAATGATAGGTTAATGTAATTACTGCATTTAAGAACACTGAAAATGATCAAAAAAGAATAAAAAGGAGTTCAACAAATCCTATTTAACTATTTAAAATGCTTTTTAAAGAGACCTTGTCCTCTGGTGTGACATCTTTGTCCTGTGATGTGACAGTACAGGCTTCACACCAGAGGACACTATCTGTCACACCAAAGGACGTTTCAACCATTTGTGTCAATGAATGACCTTGCTATTCTGAGCTAACCTGTCAATAGCAGCAAGCAAGACATATTTGCATAATTTTCCATAATTATGTAGTTTAACATACAGTTTTATAATATAATATAAAACAGGGGTGTCACACCAAAGGACAACAAAAACGTAAAAAGCGATTCAGATTATTCTAATAAATCAATGCGTTAAACTGTTTGGAGATTTTTCTAACTCTGTTAGAAAAACAGTAAGAAGATTTAGAACACAGAACAACAATAGAGTGGATATCTACCAACAATCAGCTAAAACCAGACCTGGATCTTATTGTAAGCCAACAACAACGACGATCAAACCAAATTCTAACCAAATCTCAATTAGTACAAAGGTGCAATATTTAGGAAATTTAATGTCCAAATAAAAATCAGATTAAACACCATTGCTTAATTTTAAATATTATTTATGAATATTTGATACAAACGCTTGAGAAGGCAAGACCTTGCATTCAATCCTGATATAAACTACACTATAGAGACATGAACGTGTCTGCATTCCTGGACAAACGGGATGTGCGGTGAGACAGCTCTGCTTTGAGAGATGAGTGTTAATGGGAGCTCTGTTCCACAGGATACAGCGAGACCCTCCGCAGTGGAAGCGCTCATGGCTTCTGACTTGAAAAATCATTTGAGGCAGACGCATCGGTCGACTCTCATCAGCAGCGCAGAATTAATCGCGAGCACAGGAGCTCATAATTTAAGAGCAGAGCATCTGTAAAGTCCATCATGCCGCTGCAGTCCCGCCGCCCGCCTAGCAGAACAAACACGTCCACCTGGGAGATTTACGCCTTTACGGAAAAACAACAGAATCTGATAAATAAATCCATTTCCCTTGCGAATTGTCGACAGCGAGGCTTCTCTGTCACTGCTTTGTGAGAGGAACCAACACGGAGGCCCCTGAAGGGTCAAGGTTGTTGGAAAGGTCACATAGAGCGACAAGCCTCTGTGTTTTGGCAGCAGGGTCGCAAACTTTGACCTCTAGGCCCTGAGAGCCCTAGCCTGGGAGGGCTGCACAGGCAAGAGTTAAACGAGGACCACCGTCTCTCGCTAATTGACATAATCTGTAAACTCCAGTATCTGCCCCCGTTTCTCAGCCGAGCGGGTGGGTTAATCAATAGAGCTGAGACAGTGGAGGGTGAGAGTGGGCCAGCGGTCTGAAGCCATTCATCCTTTCCAAAAGCTCCTCTATATACGGCTTGAAGAAACCTTGACAAATAAAGCTATTCTCTGGCATTGTTCATTGGGAATGGCCGACTGCCATGTCTGGCTCTTGCGACCCACTCCTTACAGCACACACTCAAAGTAAGTTCCCATGAGGCAAGTGGAGGGAAAGCACAAAGCCCCTTTAGCAGGAGAAATACAGCTTTTTATCAGGGTGGTAGAATTGGGGTCATTAGGGTTGTGCCACCCCCTCACTAACCTTTACCTCCCTCATTGCTGTAGTCAAGCCCACCCTCCATCCTCCAGAGGTCCCTCATTCATATGCATAAGTGGCTTGAGAAAAGCTGCTGGGGAGCTCAGCCACTGATGACCTGTCAATCAATCTGTCACTCACAACTGTCAAACAGCATGTATATGATGGGCTATAAGACTGAATAAGACTGAACAATGCCGGAAACCAGTGTTGGGCAGAAGTGTCTACAATTGTAAATAGCCATTTTCTTAATAGTGAAGTGGAAGCATCACTAATACTTCTGTAAACCTCTGTACACTGGCAAAAGCGTGGTTTAGTATATGTCTGCTTAATTTTTCTTTTGAAAGAGGTATTATAAGAGTTATCACGCAAAATAGAATGAGTTTCATTCATACTGGAAACCAGAGGGCGTCCTCGTGCAGAAAATTCACATATGCATCAAAGAAGTAACACTAATGACACTCCATTCCAACTTCTTTAATATGGATAAAGACATCGCTATTGCTGTAACTGAATAAAAACAAGATATAATGTTAAACACTTTGAATGATGAAATGTAAGGACAATAAACCCTGGACCACAAAACCAGTCATAAGGGTCAATTTTTTGAAACTGAAAAAGATGTCCAAATGAAGTTAGCAATGCATATTACTAATCAAAAATTAAGTTTTGATATAATTACAGTAGTAAATTCACAAAATATCTTCATTGAACATGATCTTTACTTAATATCCTAATGGGTTTTGGCGTTAGGTGGGGCACAACCTAACACTTTTCAAATTTCTCACTTTGTGTAAATCCAAGTGGGGTTGAGAGTATAATTTTTATCCATGTTAATTTTACACTTGTCTAGTATAAATACCTCCCTTTGTTTCATAATTACAGTGTATACGTTTTTCGTTATTTACCTCAAAAGAAAGGAAGTGAAATGTGACAACATGCCCCATAGGTGGGGTACACTGTAACATGTGAGGGGCATGTTGTAACATGACCA
Source organism: Labeo calbasu (assembly GCA_019740295.1). Lineage (NCBI taxonomy): Eukaryota > Metazoa > Chordata > Actinopteri > Cypriniformes > Cyprinidae > Labeo > Labeo calbasu. Next base: position 27,294 of record JAHKKF010538330.1, read on the forward strand.
TATGCCAGCTTAAAATGTTATCTGATCGAATTAAAAAAATATACACAAGCTAAAATATTTTGTCAATAAAATAAAATGAGTAACTTTTTCAAATAAAATAATGCTGTTTTTTAAAAATTAAAATAATCAAATTTCACGATGAACACATCGCAACCATGTGTGGGACGGCCGTGCAAAACCCAGCTATACAGTATAGTTCAAAACAATGTGCGTAAATAGACGAATCACATTCAGGCATTCCAAAAAACACTTCCCTCCCTCCAAACACAGCTCTCATAGAACACGAGACACATAAACGAGCCAAAATGCTTTACATTTCTTGAAATAATAATTTCTCAACATTAAACTTCGATTGTCAGTTTTTATTCACCTGCTTCTTGTGATTTCTTATTAAAATCCATAAAAGTAAATAGTAAAAATTACATCGCTAATGTCATAGAATAGCATAGTTTAATATAGCAGCGCAGATTGTAACGCAGTGTTACAACGTTCCCCATCAGTGCGACTGGAATTTAAAACCGGTTGGTGTCTTCTGCTGGTTTGCAAAGCATTAATAAACTGGAAATATTTAAACCACGTGTGTCACAACTAACCCTGCATTAGTTTGTGCCCCGCGCTCCCCTAAGCCTTGTCTGTGAAACTGGGGGAATAAGATGTACAACATAGACAACAATAGAGTGGATATGCACCAAACCTGGATCTTATTGTTAGTCAGCATATAAGAAAATTAAGCACCTGTACAACTTATGATTAAGTGCTTCAGGTGACTCTTTTAAACACAGTGAACTACCAAAATGTCATTACATGACAAAATACATAAGCATCTTGCCAGTATCACATTGCGATACTGATATACTTTCTCTACAGGGTTGTTTTTTTAATCTTATATTACCTCATTGTTTTTTTCTGTAGAGTATTTGTTAGCACAACTAGCTACACTTTTTGAGTAGCTTGCCCAACACTGGCTGGCACTCTAATCTATGCCTGCTGTCTGAACTATGAATCCAATGTCAGAGAAAATCACCAGGAACACTGACGATGGCAATGATTCAAACAGATGGTCTATTCTACACTAGTTTCAGCCAGACACAAAGCTGTAACACATTTAATCTGTGGTTAAAACCATAATGAGCATGTAACACCACATAACTGGAAATGGAAGATAAAGTCAAGTCTGAAAATCCACTGAAAAATAAGACATTGGTGTGTCACAGTAAAGAGAAACACTTATTTGCTAACAGTGAATTTGGCATCTGTAGTCGTCCAGAGGAAAGACAACTCACAAATGAGACCTGTTAAACATCTCAGCTGTTTCTCCTTGACAATAATTAGATTAATTCAATTGCTGAAATTGCTTAAAAGGATTTGTCTCCTGAGAAAAAGATAATGACTCTGTAATCTCTCATGTTTCCGAAATACCAAAGACTGCAATCAAAAGTCACCAATTTCATTGTTTTTTTTTGTTTTTTTTTAAAGAATTGGCCATTGAAAAATGCATCTTGGTCAACCGCTCACTAATGGATATCTTTTTCTATTTATTATAGATGTAATTGCATGAATGCCTCTTTCTTTCTCAACCCTTTCCGTCAAAACCACCCACTTCCATTCCAGCATACAACGCTCATGTTTCACAGTCCGATCAATTCCCAATGGATCAAAGTCCCACCCTACCTTTTTTTCCATTTGAATATCCTGTTTCACTCAAAAATACATCAGATTACGTAAGTAAAATGCGAACAGCATGACTTTAATTTTATAGCTCTATACTCTTACTCTATGCCAACAATTGTCTCACTTATTAAAGGATTAAAGGATTTCCATGAGATTCTCTGTGAGCACCTGGTTTTGTGGGACCAGCATGGATCTGTCCGCTGACCCTAGAGAGAGGAAAGCACATCCACCTGGCTCTCGCCCAGAAACACTCCTCAATGCCTGCATTCAAGTGCAGAGCTGAACATAACTAACAGAACAGCCATAATGCTGTCATCCCACACTTCACATACTGTAGGTGTTTCCCTGGACTCCATCTGTAGCACTGAGCTCAGGCTGCTCATGCCCACAGGAAACAGGCTGACAAACAGGAAGAGAGCTTTAAAAGAAAAACTTTGCAAAAATAAAAAAAAAATGCATATGCACAAATTTCTAAAACAGTATACTGTTAAAGGGATAGTTAACCCAAAAATAAAAATTCTGTCATTAATTACTCATTGTCATGTCAATCCATGTCATTCCAAACCTGTAAGACCTGCGTTCATCTTTGGAACACAATTGAAGAAATTTTTGGTGAAATCTGAGAGCTTTCTTACCTTGCATAGACAGTAACGCAACTGACACGTTCAAGGCCCAAAAAGGTCGTAAGGACCTCTTTAAAATAGTCCATGTGACATCAGTGGTTCAACCATGATGTTATGAAGCTACAAGAATACTTTTTGTATTCGCAAAAACAGCGACAGAATAATGACAGAATTTTTATTTTTGGGTAACTTTCTACTTTAAATATTTTAGACTGTAGAATGCCATTTAACACTTACCCATAAACTATATTACAATAATATATAAAAGCACACTCTAAAAAATGCTGGGTTATTTTTTTAACCCAAATGCTGGGTTCAGCCTGTTTGGGTCATTTTATTGGGTTGTTTTAATATTTTTACCCAGGCGCTGGGATGTTTTTCTGTAACTAAGTTGCTGGGTCAGTTTTAATGCTGGGTTATTTTTTTCTACCCAACTGCTGGGTTAAGCCTGTCTCTGATGAAACAACCCAGCTGTTGAGTTACAGTCAGAGCACTGGCTTTAATTTAATGTAATTTAATTTAATGTCAGTACTGTTTGTTTATGGGCAGGTTTTGGTGTCAGTCACTGCATCTTTCAGCTACGAGTGAAACGTGAGGCCACGGTCTGAAGTTCGCAGTCACCCCGGCGAGCAGCAGCCCTTCACCGGTTTAGATTTTGGCGGCACACTGGCACAAGAATTAGCACTATTTTGGTATAAAGCGATTACAGAGAATGGTTGGATACACTCAAATTAACCTTTGTGCAACCTTTTGGACATTTTTGTCCTCTTTAGTTTGTTTTTTTGATCATTTTGCCTGTGTTATTGCCAGCTGCATACATTTTGGCACAGGTGTGTATTTTTATTGGAATTTTACTATTTCACACCCATTTCCTTTAATAAATATATTGTGCACTAGGTACAAAAATAGTTCCTCTCAGGTCTTTAAGGACAAAAATGTCCCCATTGAAACCCATTAAAATAGCTAATTTTAATCACAGTGCCATTTAACTGTAAAATTATGCAATTTTTGTTAATAGACTTTCATTCTGTTGGCAAGGCTTTAAAATTCATTTTTTTTTTTACCATTTTTTTACGAGATGGTGCAATTTTTTCAGATTTGGCCAATAAAGCAAATACTCGCTTTATTCCTGTTTACTGCTTTTGCATATTACAGAGCCAATTGGATAAATAATCCAGCTATAATTGTGTGGGTGTGTTAGTATGGATGTCAGAGTGTGGTTTGTATGTGTGTCATAAAAAAATCTTGTGTTCTTGTAATATTTGCGAGAGAAAAACTCTACTGCAAATCACAAATCCAACCACTATATTTGGTACTGTGCCCAAACAAAATCTTTATTTTCGCTTTATTATGGCTTTGATTTTCTAGCAAGTTTAGAGTTCAACATGTTTCATGAAATACATATTTTATATAAAATATTGTTCATAAAGCATTTTCATAAACTTAAACCTCTATAACTTTGGTGTCACTTTTTAAACTTTTCCTACTTCAACAATAATCTGCCATGAGTCTTCTTTAAAATGAGACCAAACTTAAGTCTGTGCTCCCAAGCTTCTAATTATGATGTAATTTTTCTGACTTGGACATTTTTGTCCACTAAGGACCTACGTGTAACTTTTTTTTATTGACGCACAAGGGTTAAAATGCTACTTTTAAATGTTACATTTTTCATGTCTAAAATGCTTGTTAAATGAGTTTAAATGCATGTAATATAGTAAACTACGCTGTGTTCACCCAAATACATTCAATTTGTCTTATATCTTGTCCATGTGCTCTTGAATAATATTAAATGTTCATCTTTTGATTATTGCTGTTGCCTCCAGTAATTCTGTGTTTTTTTTTTTTTTTTTTAGCTCCAGTACATTTTAAGCCAGCAATAAAGTAATTTTTAAACAACAGTTGAGTTAAATAAACAACCCAGCATGTCTGGTAAAAACATTTAACCCAACCAGCTGGGTCAAAATAACCCAGCATGTGTTCTGTCCAATATTAACCAGCACTGGGTTGCCAAATAACCCAATTTTGGTTGTTTTTAACCCAGCATTTTTTACAGTGCAACAATAAACCTTCAGGTTACATGTCATATTGAATTTAACATGGATGAAAACGAGGCTGTGAGGCAAAAACTCCATGAAACAGCTGAGTTGTGAAAATGACATGATCTAGAATCTTTATACAATGTGTGTGGCAAAACTGTAAGTCTATCTCTCACATCCGCGTTAAATTTAATATGGCGTCTAACCTGACTAAGGTGTATAAAAGCATGCATACAACATAACTCATATTAAACCCAAGCTAAAGCAAACATGTAGACCAGATATATTACAAATATGTAGGCAAAGATGTGTGCTGAATCAGGGGCTCCACCTGGAGGAATCTCACAGCCCAAATTTGCTGGCAAACCAGTCTGCTAAAATGGGAAGAGTAGGTTTGTATGATTCACAACCTTTCATTACGCGCTCAATCACTGTCACAATATCTCCCTCTCACTTTTTAATTTACATCACTGCCTTGCCCAAACACATCCATCCTTCTGTGGTGTCACTTCAAGGTTATCAGCTGCCAAGCCATAGCAAGTCATGATTGCTTCCCATGCATATTCAAAGGTGGGAACTTCTAAAGAGAGTGTGTTAGATTCTTAGACGGACCAATCTGGGAAAATGTTACAAATTTTTTGTTATACCGCAGCAGTTCTTGCTTTTGAAACTGTAGGCAAGACAAAAGATGTAACATTTTACCTGTGAATTTTAGTAAGTATAGTCAGTTTGAAATGTGATGCAGTAAAAAGATGCAGTACCGCCAATTAAAATAGTCTATCTGTTCGTACAAATCACGAAATGATTCTTGTCAGATGTTGACGGTTCTTTTAAGTGAATCACAAACATACAGCACGATCGATCAGTGTAGTCTAATTCAAGAACTAATGACTCTTACGAGTCAGTTCATTTCAGTGAATTAACGGCAGTTTTTCAGTGACTCAAAACATACAGCACAATCAGTGTAGTCTGATTCCCGAACAAATGACTCATATGAGCCGGTTCTGTTAATCTTGTTCAACAAGATGAGTTAGCTAACAATGCTTTTGGGAAACATACCGCAGAATGGTGACTGAATCAACATCTGGTTCGCTCAGGGAACTGCAGTTTAACATTATTAATATTTAAAAAAAGTACATAAAGTTTTGTGTCAATATCATTAGCATCACTTAAAGTCAAGTATGACTGACTATCCATGAAATACTTTTTAAAGGAATACTATCCTGTTAGCCAAACTTAGTTTTGCTTGTTAATGCTAGTCACAGTTTGAATCATTAGTGAATTGGTTTGTCTAATAAGCTCTCTTTATGCTAACATTCTATATACATATCTGCAAAAATGAAAAAAAGAGTACCTATACACTATTTTTTAATGTTTTTTTAAAATAAGTCTCTTCTGCTCACCAAGCCTGCATTTATTTGACCCAAAGAACAGCAAAAACAGCAAAACATTGAAATATTTTTACTACAAAAACATTGTTTTCTTTTTGAATATATTTAAAATGTAATTTATTCCTGCGATCAAAGCTAAATTTTTTAGCATCATTACTCCAGTCTTCAGTGTCACATGATCCTTCAGAAATCATTCAAATATGCTGATTTGCACTTCAAGAAACATTTTATTATAATTATGATCTAGATTTTTTTCAGGATTCTTTGATGAATAGAAAGATCCAAAGATCAGCATTTATCTGAAATAAAAAGCTGTTGTAACATTACACACTACACCATTCAAAAGCTTGGAGTCAGTATATAGATATATATATATATATTTTTTTTTTTGGAAAAGAAATGATAGAAATTAATATGCTTTAAATTGATCAAAAGTGATGATAAAGACATTTATAATGTTACAAAAGATTATTTCAGACAAATGCCATTCTTCTGAACTTTCTATTCATCAAAGAAACTGGAAAAAAATCAACTCAGCGGTTTTCAACATAATAATAATAATAAATGTTTTTTTAGCAGCAAATCAGAATATTAGAATGATTTCTGAAGGATCATGTGACTGGAGTAATGATGCTAAAAATTTCAGTAAAATCACATTTTACATTTTAAAATATTTTCAAATTGAAAATAGTTATTTTAAATATATATATATTTTTTTGCTGTACTTTGAATCAAACAAATGCAGGCTTGGTGAACAGAAGAGACTTTAAAAAACTTATGGTTCAAAAACATTTGACTGGTAGTGTATGTACAAATCACTTCCAGTTGAAATTAACAATAGAGGCAGTAAAACTCAGATAACTTTATTCCTATTCACACAAAGTATGATTTACAGGTACATAGTTTTGATCAGGCCTCATAAAACCTCATTTTCACACAGTTGCAAAATATTATGTTGTGACTTCAAACATCCTGCACGATTTAAAAACTGATACTTTTGAACGTTGTCATCACATATACAGCTTCATATGCATGAGTTTTCTAATTCAGTAGGTATGCTTGGTAGCTCACATGATACAGCGTTGCACTTGACTGATGAAGAGCTCCGGTACAAACCCAGTGAAACTACGGAAGGTTATTTTATGGAAGTTAAAATAGCACGGCTACATCAACAAATGTGTTTCTATATCACTTTTGCATTTTTTAACCCTATCGGGTAGGTTTAGGGTTGGGTTTGGTGTAGGGAATATTTACAACACAATAGAGCATTAACCTTTAGCAACACTCCCCGGATATTTGAATTCTGAACAGCCGCAATACGCATCTCAAGCAGCGTAATAAAAATGTGACACGGTCATGTATTGAAAGCGTTTTAGCACGACTCTTTGTACATTTCACTTTGAAACTGCCTTGAAATGTGCAGTAAGGTACGTAATTACGGTGTTGCAGAAATGCATATAGAGGCATGTTTTTTCATGAGCCTGGGTTGCTTTATGCAGCGTTGGAAAGTCTGAATCATTCTAATGAATTGATTCGTCCTATGTGATTCTTTCTCGTATGTAGCACTGGAAAGTCTGATTCGTTCTAGTGAAAGTGTCTCTGCATGACATTTAAAATCTTAAAAAATAAAAGAAATTGACATTTAAAATAATTGTTAATTATTGGCTCTGATTAAATGACGAACTAGATAATTGAATGTTTATTCCCTTATTTAGCTTCATTGTAACAACTTTTTGTGAACCATAGGACAGAAAGATGGATTTGGGAACCACTTGGCTAGCACTTTTGTGGTCATATCTAATTCAGTGGCATTACAGCAATAGAATAGCACATATTTTAGAAGGGAAAGAAAAAATGAGGCACAAATATTGAGCTCTTGTGTTTGTACAGCAGAGCCAAGTCACAGATTGAAATGATTTATGAGTGACTATGTTGTTCACTTTTTTTCCTGCTCAGCTTTCAGAGGTTTGGAAGTCCAATACCCCAATCACTCTCTCTGACAACATACACTCAACTCTCTCAATTGTGAATCTGAGATTTCTGTTCATACATGCCATGATCTCTTTCCAAGACGAGCAGTCATGCACTTCAAAGGAATCAGAAGGGCTTATCACAGTTTCAGTGTGCCCCTCTGTTTATGAGGCAGGCAAGAAATCATGCGACACATTTTAAGTGCCAAGAGAGCTGCTCACAGCAGCAACCCAAACCAGATCTGAGGTTTAGCTGATATCCTTGGCAAAAGAGCACTGCGATACATCTCACGCCTCACGTTCTTGGGCCTCGATCTAATGGGCAGTTGGTACAAATTAAACAAGAGAACCTTTCTTTCTCAACACAGCAAAGATTTTTGACTGTCATACATGGGAGTGTAGAAAATGTGGTGGTGTTGAGGTGGACATCGGGCACGTGTAGCTCTGAAAATGAATATGAATTCATATTTTATTTCTGTTTTGTTCATTTATGCTCTCGTGCAACGTGACACAAAAGGAATCCACACACAAAAAACTACTTGCTTACCACACAGAAAAGTCATAGTTTCCAAATGCTGATGAGTGAATCCTGTAGTCAACATGAAATTGTAGCCCACACTACAGTATATACAGATATAAAATCAGTTTCAGATTATGTTCTTTGGCATATATCCCAAAGTATGAAGGGGCCAAATTTATGAACTTTCTTTAACTTTGTGCACAGCATTTCATTGCAGAAAATAAAAATGACACTATTTCATTAAATCTCTTTAAATGCTTCTCAATACTTTAACAGATGATTCCTGGTTTTCTTGCTCCTCTAGCAGCCCATGATCCGAAAATCAATAAAAAAGTCTGCCATGATGAAAGACATATCAATTCTCTAAATGCATTGGCCTAAATGAATTCTCATTCATTGCGTCTTCGCAGTGCATTTACAGAATTAGTTTCTGTGGTAATCAACAACTTGTCACAAATGCTGCTGACTCAGTTAAACTTGTTTTGAACTTAGAACATTTCTTTAAGATATATACAGCTCATAATAGAGCTGTTAAATGTAAACATACATATTTCCTATAGTTAAAGCAGCAGTTCAACAAAATTGTTGAATATTCGCTCTCCCTCATGCCATCTAAGATGTAGATGAGGTTGTTTCTTCATCTAAACAGATTTGGAACAATTTTGTACTGCATTACTTGCTCATCAATGGATCCGCTGCAGTGAATGGGTACCGTCAGAATGAGAGTCAAAACAGCTAATAAACACATCACAATAATCCGCAAGTAAAAACTCCAGTCCACCAATTAATGTTGTGTGAAGAAGAAGGGAAAAAAGTATAGCTGCAAGCAGCGATTACCAGAGTTCAAGCACTTTAAGGCATTTAAGCACATATGAAAAAAGACTAGCTAGCCTTTTTAATGCAAATATAGGTAATTTACCAGAGAAATATTATATTTTGTGACGTTTATGACTGTTATAGCACCAGCTGTGGTCCCCTTAAAACTTTGCATGCTTCTTTAGAATCACCTGTTGCATGTGCTCAGCAGGTTTTGTGAAGTTTTGAGTTTTCATTTAGGCTTTATAGGATTTTATGAAAATTTCGACAGGCCCCTTTTCTAAACAACCCAGTTATAGCTTTCCAAAGGTTAAATTTCAACATTTTTTTGATAATTATTGGCCTAGAGAATCCAGAAAATTGTACTGCAGTGGGTTTTTTTTTTTCAGATTGAGCGAAAAACCTAGGACTAGTTTGCAAAAGTAGGTTTTTTACATCTTCTCAATCATTTAACAAACGATTTGATTGATAGCAGTGGTTCTAGAGAAAAAGCTATCCGGAATGAGGACTTCTATCGTATGGTACAAATATTGTGCGTATGTGCAAAAATCGTGTGACGTACAATCATTTACGCCCTTGAAAAATACAATATCGCCCCCCAGTGGTCAATTCCTTTTAAATTTCTCTCAGACCTTTGAGGCTGTGAGTTGAACAGGCCCACCAACTTTCGTTATGATTGGCCTCCGTTAACCTTGTCTAACAGGTGCTCAAACTTCGTCGGCCAGTGGCAGCCATGTTTTTTGAGATACGCAAACACTTGCGGCACTTCGAACCAACACCACGCACACCGATTTTCATGTTGATAAGATGAATGGTTGCACAGTTATAGCCATTTTTATGTTTTTTTCCCACTTGTGGCGAAGCTCCGTGATTTTTTCCCAGTGGCCTCAGATTGAGCTCTTACATAAGTGTTCAGAGTTTGGCGGAGATATCTCATTCTGTTCAGGAGTTATAGGCATTTTACTAAAAGTAGCCCTGCCACTTTTAAACGTTTTGGCATCCCTTTGCGATGGTAAGTCGAAACTGTTTTTTTGAGAATTATTGATATTGACTCTCCAGAGAATCTTTCTGTACTGGTTTGATTCCAATTGGGTGAAAAACCTAGGACTAGGTTTGTAAAAGTAGCTTTTTTTTAAAAAAATGCTAAATACCCCAAAATTTTGCAGGCTCATGATCGAATCTGAGGCCTGCAATTTGTCCAGAGTGAGCCAATGGCCTGAGGGTGAGTAAATTGTCATCTAGTTTTCATTTTTGGGTGAAAAAAGTCACATGTTCTTCATGTTCACATAAATGTTGTCACATTTAGAGTTTTCACAACTAATTAGCTCTCTTAGCTATTACAGCATTCAGGAACTTTAAGGTCACAAGTAATTATAAGCTTCTGCTAATGATGACCAAATTAATTCTGAACCTTATGCTTTCAACGTTTTCTGAAGTCGGTAGAAGACTAATGAACTCTTGTGTTTAATTAATTTGGGAGTTCAACGTTCACTTGAAATGTTTAATTAGCCTGCTGTTTCAGCTCTGGATGCTGTCTAATAGATCAAGTCAAAATGCAAAGACACAGCACATCCAATCCATGCACTTTGATTAACAAATAGTGCTGGAAAGACAAGCAGTTTCAGAGCTGCATACAAGAGCAGGTCTAAACACGATGAGCTATTTGTTTAAATCAATATCCACCTCATATAATCATTCTGTACATACATGATATACTAAACAACACCAACAGCTACATTTAGTGTGTGTGTATCTTCATTCCTAAGACATCAACCTTAAAACAGCAAACAGCACAGATACTGGATTCACATGTACTCTACTGTGTGGTCTGAAAGCTTCTCTGTGTAGCAGCATTACATCATGTGACTCTGATGTCATACTACAGATATATAGCATAAGAGAAAACAAATGTTCTGAACACACCTCACACTGGCCCCTTCATTTAGACTGACAGTAATGGGCCATTACTTCCATGTGTAGTCTGCATGACTGCTCGTATAAACATTAGGGCTGTCAACTGATTATTTTTTTTCAATCAAATGATTTACATGATATCCTAATTAATCAAATTCATCACAGTTAATCAACAGGGCTGCCCCCCAACAGTTAGTCGAGGAGAAGAGGCTTGGTCGACCAAAATTTTATTAGTTGCGTAGTCGCAGAAAACACTTCCACAGGAAGTGGAACCTAGAAAAACGTGCGCTTTTCAAGTGTCTGTGCGGAGTGTGGAAGCTGAACAGCAGCGTGCATATTGCATGACAGATGGAGGCACTGGTGCGGTCACTTTCTCTTAAAATACTCCGTCATTTTTGATCATACAGATAAAAATAATACATCTTTTGAATCTGTAAAGGCTCTATGGTTATTTGTGTGCATTCAGAATAACAACGAAACGTTGCGCTTTTGTAAAATAATGTAAGCAAACAGGATGCGCTTTCCGCTGCCTCAGTCTCTGTGAACTTGAGCGTGAAACTTTAAAACTCTGTTTATACTCGCCTAACAGACATGAAAATATATCTTGAGAGTGAAATGTCTACTTTCAAATGAACTAATTCAAACAGAAGACAAATATTCTCAAATTATGTATTCCGTATGAAACGTGTATATATGCGCATCACTACTGCGGAAATGATGAATCAGTGTCGCCAACTTCATCTCTTAAGCCGAAAAAAAATGCTAGTTTATCAATAAATTATTAAAACGTTAATGCAGTCACCTTGCTGTTTTCCCCGACATAGTTATTATATCTGCCGGTGCGCTTGAGCGTTTATTAGGTTATGTAGGCAATTAAAGGCTCATTATTATGATTTATTAAAAAACGTGACTAATAGTCGACTAATGCTTTAAATGAACGACTACTAGTTGACCAGAAAGATCTTCAGTCGAGGGCAGCCCTAATAATTACATATATCACTATTCACTGAGAAAATTCCTCAAATTAAAATAATTTAAGACACTTTATTATTGTGGCAGATAAAATCTTTACGAAAAGTGGCTTTATATTGTTTTGTTTTTTAACTAAATAATTTTATATATTAATTTATATATTCTTTTTTAATTCCTGAGTAGTTTTACTGTACTGTATGAATGAACTGGCCTACAGTCTGGAGCAATTCATTTTCAGTAATCCAGCTTTTACAGAGCCAAAAGCTGCTTCACAGAGCATGATAAATAAACTAATAAATAATAATAATAAACAATAACAAAAAACACCATGCCAAGCTATTAATTACAGAAAACAAGACAAATCAAAAGAAATAAATTGGACACAGAAAGGGAAGAAAATGACTCAGACAGAAACTTGATGCAGGTAAACGCACTCTGGCAAGAAAAACAGAAAAAGGAAAACTGAAGAATCAGAAAGTTTCAGTAAATCAATTCAGATGTGATGTTTTCCGAATACAAAGGATGAGTTTTCAAATGCTTTTTGAAGGCAGAGAGGGGAAAAAGCATTAATGAGCTTCTGGACAATTTGTTATCGATTAGTTAAAATGCATTCTTGCATTGCTGGATGGTAACAAACCTCAAGGTGGTAATAGAGTTACCTTCAATTTTTTGGCATTCAACTGAAAGCTTTAATATTCATGCCAACTTTGACTTGATCAACAAGTCTGATGTCCTCAATATGAAGTGTGCGGTTTTGGAATAACATGAAGATGAGTAAATAAAAAAATCCTATCTTTCACCAATCAGACAGTCTTGCCACAAACTTGAGTTTGAAATAGTAGAATGTAGAATTTTACAACTGAAAAATGACACTTTTTAAAATATGGATTTGAACCGCTTGGAATTTCCTCTTTGATCCAGGAACACCCAACGCCTTTTAAAAAGGTTATCTGAATTTCACCACAGCGCTAAAACCAGAGGTGATTCATTTTAATTTATACCAAAGCATCTGTCGTGAACTTTTTTTTTTCTTCTTATGCCAAAACCCTGTTTGTAGGTCTGCTGCATAGATAGCGCTGCCTCTGTTCCCTGGATCTTAAATCACCGGCTCTTCGCTTTGTCTCCAGCACTCAACACCTCCATATAAAGTGAGAGCGATATTTTGCTGGCAGCCAGAAGCCGCTGAGCTGATGGCCTCTTTATTTGCTCAAAGCGGTTCATCAGTCCCCAGGCTAAACGTCTGTCTGCACGTGGACGTCACTTACAGGTAAAGTTGACCCTGAGTCATTTATGAGTCCACATGTGGGACATCAGAGCCAAGGACGATGTCCAGCCTGCGTTTGTATTGTGCTTAAAATTCAGCTTATCCAAGGAATTTATAGGATGAGTGATTCCACCGGGTGATGTAATTCCTTGGAGGAATCAGCTGATTGCTGAATATGACAGCAGTGTGTCTTTTGGAAGTTTGTTTCTGGATCACACCTGGGGGAATTAGTG
>JAHKKF010538331.1:2500-14174 GCA_019740295.1 Labeo calbasu
AAAAAAAAGGTGGAGGAGAAAATGAGACGGAGATGTTCTGGAAATGAGCTTCTCCTTTAAAGGGGTTGATCGGATGCCCATTTTCCACAAGCTGATATGATTCTTTAGGGTCTTAATGAGAAGTCTATAACATACTTTGGTAAAAATTTCTTAGTGGAAGTGTAAAATACACCCGTTTTTACCTTGTCAAAATCAGCCCTGTTCAGAGCGAGTCATTCTATTTCCTGTTCCTTTAAATGCTAATGAGCTCCTCACACCCCTCCCATCTCTTCTGAGGGTTGACGAGCCGGTCTGTTTACTTTAGCTGCATTTAGCCGCGAAACTTAAGAAAGGTGATTTGCAAAGATGAATAAAAACCCTTACACTCCTGCTGTAGGTGAAGCTGCATCACGAATGATTCGCGCGAACATAGATGCATTTATGTAAATGGCCAGGTGCTTTTCCTTCGAAAACGAAAGTAACGTTATGATAGCTGCTATGATCATTATTACATCCAACAACAGAACACCTCAATTGGAGACATTCTTGTCTTCCCTTGCACTGGAGTCGCCTTTGTCGGTGTGACGTCACATAGACAAGACAAGAAACTGAGAATGGCTTGAATTGAAAAAGCGGATATTTCGTATAAAGATTACAAAAATACCACTGGGTGGATTTTTATCATAATAGGGTGGTTGTGTACACACACTCCCAACACACATTTATGTTCAAACAACATGTAAAAGTGAGTTTTGCATCTGATGACCCCTTTAAGTGAACACAATAAAATAAAACTACCAAGAATGTGTTTACCTGAAGAGTTACAAACATATATTCAAATTTTTGTTTAGAGGATAGCGTTCACAAATTATCTAAGATATCTAAAACCAATATGTAAAACTACTGCTAGAGGAAATTTGCTAGAAAATGTAATTTTTGTGACAGTTAGCTCCATGCGCCAAATAGCCCCCTGCATGATAAGGTGCATGTTTTTGTTTTTGTAAACCAAACGAAGTAAAGAGTAGTGTGTGCCTATGAGCACATACATGTGTTTGAGCGATCGTTCAGCTGTCTGTACTAACGCAGCTGTCCGTCGTCATACAGGCAGCTGCCACCGTCAACCTATCAATGAATCATTACTCCTTTACATAAACAAACCATGAGTGTGTGTGCTTTTTCAAATACAAGTATTGTGTTACAGCAAATGTTAAGATTGCTTGTTCTCCTTCCTTTGGTCTATGTGTCTATACGCGCACATATTTATGGATAATGACGAATGCATTGTAATGCATCCATGCATCTTTGTGTGGGCTGCAGGTTTAATGTCAAAAACTAGCGACGCCAAGTTTCAGACTGAGAAACTATAATACATCTAAATTGCCTTTGTGAGACGCATTGAACTACTGAATGCTCCAGGCTACTGTCCTTTTAGTGTCAAGTGTGACACAGTGAGAATGCAGCAGGGTAGATGGTTTCTCATAGACACAAAGTGGTTAAAAACACTTTCCACATGCATTTGTTTAAGCTGAATTCACCAGACAAGAGACAGAGCAGTTGCAACAAATGGTGCATCTCAACACACACTACCAGCTTTGTCAATTTTCTTCCGTACAGACAGCACATACCCATGCATGGAGATCAGACAGTGTGTGTACACTGGCCGTGACCCTTGAAGCCGTGGCTATGCTGTTCTGATAAGATATTTGAAATTAAGAAAAGATATTTAGAAATAAACATCCCCTCAGATCTATAACCTTACAGTGTCACATGTAACTGTAGTGTGTGTTTGTGCATTAGTGTCTATGTCTATATATCTGTTTTCTCATATCCCTGGCAATAGTTAGGTTGCAGCTGTTGCTCTCAGATGAGTCCAGTCATTCCTCAGCTGTTCCACTTCTGATCACTGAACATGTGCATGTGTGTATTTCTTCAAAGGAAACTCACTAACCTCACTAAATCACTCAAATGAAGCTGCAAAGTTACATTACCTGCCATTACAAAAAAAATGTTTATTACGCAGACAAATGGCAGCAAATACATTGGCATTGACTAAGATTCAATCAGTTACACGTTTTAGTGACTAGTTTCACTCAAAGCTCGGTTCTTCAGATGCACTCCTCCCACTCACTACCTAAACACCTTTGGGAAAAACAGTAGAAATATAACATGGGAAAGACTTCAAAGAGATGTTCAATAACACATCATCAGTCAATCTGATTGGCCACTATATGGAAAAGATTGTTCTGGGAAAAAAAGTGGTATGTGCGATTGTATGTGCCTCTACGTGTCGAGTATTGTGATCAGAAAACGTGATCATCAAAATCAACTTCTATTCATTTAAAGCCAAGTCATTCGCTTGCAAACACACACACACACATTTTTTGATTGCTTAAGTTTTCCATCCAGTGTTGTTATTGTTAACTAACAGCATTTAAAAATGTTTACATTAATTAAATTAAAGCTAAAAATGAAAAAAATATTGGTTTAAAAATTAGAAATGTTGTCTTTTACTGATACAAAACACATTTAAGCTGAAGTACTAAAATTACTAAAAATTAACACTGAAATAAATTACAACTAACAGAAACATAAAAAATGGAAAATACAAAAGTACAGAACTAAACCTGAACTAAAATTAAAACAAGAAATACACTGCGAGTCAAAAAGGTTTTTTTAATGTTTTTTTTAAAAAAGTTCTACTCACCAAGCCTGCATTTATTTGATCCAAAGTACAGAAAATTTCAATACAAAAACAGTAAAAGGTTGAAGTATTTTAACTATTTAAAATAACTGTTTTCTATTTGAATATATTTTAAAATGTAATTTATCCCTTGTAACATTATAAATCTTTGTCATCACTTTTGATCAATATAAACCATCCTTGCTAAAAAAAAAAAAACTTTTTTTTTTAAACTATTAACTTCTTAAACTATTAATTTCTATAAAAAAACAAAATACACTGACTCCAAGCTTTTGAATGGTATAGTGTATAAATGTTACAAAAACTTTTTATTTAAGATAAATGCTGATCTTTGGAACTTGGAACTGAAAAATGTACTCAGCTGTTTTAAATATTGATAATAATAATAAATAATAATAATAAAATGTTTCTTGAACAGCAAATCGGCATATTAAAATTTCTGAAGGATCTTGTGACACTGAAGGCTTGAGTAATGATGCTGAAATTTTAGCTTTGATCACAAAAACTAATTACATTTTAAAATATATTTAAATATAAAGCAGATATTTTAAATAGTAAAAACATTCCACAGTATTACTGCTTTTGCTGTATTTTCGATCAAATAAATGCAGGCTTGGTGAGCAGAAATGAATTCTTTTAAAAAAAAACATTAAAAATCTTACTGTTTTGACTGGTAGTGTATGAAAATACATTTTGATTTAAATATTGATAGTATATAAATAAAACTAAAATAACTCTTTTCCAAAAATCTGACTGTGATTTTTGCATATTGATTTAAGGGTAAAGCTCTGTAGTTTCACTGTACAACTGACCCATATTGAAGGTAGTACAATTTAATCAAAACTGTATTATGTGTGTGTATGCAGGTTTATGCACACACACACACACACACACTGATACTGGATTCATTTCAGTGATGTCATCATTTACCCAAGTGTTTATCCCTGGAGTCGTGGAAGTGTGTGTGAGGCGTGTTATTGTGCATCTCAGCTGAGAGTATTATAGTGGTTTATTGATTTATTGTGAGTCTTCAGTCAGTCATGTCTTTATTAGGGTCTGTCATTAACCACCTTCTGTAAGATGGAAACACACTGGCAGAGTCTGGGAACTGGCCCTAGGCTGTGGGGTGTAGCCTGGGATTGTGTATGTGTGTGTGTACGTGTATGTGTGTGTTAATGGGTGTGGCAGACTACTGTCTCCCTCAATGAGACGCAGACTTTTCCCAGCCTTGGTAATGGAGCCAGTCCTAAAATAAACCATCCAACACACACAGATAAACACACACTGCAGCGCGCATTATTACTAGTAACTGCAGAATGCGTTACCTGAGAGGGATCTTTATCAGTTCAAAGGGAACTGACCCATTAAAGTGACCACTAATGGTGGGCTGCCGTGACATTAATGTAATGACACATTGACTGTTGCATCTGAAATTTTGCCACTCCTCATTTGGGTCTGTTACGTATTGCAACGTCGCATTTAGCCATCCAATCAACATTAAGCTAACTAAAATAAGAAAAGGAGCATCATGTAAATGGTGCATGCAATAATGCAAAATACATTTTCACCACAACTGAAATAATATTTGGTCACTGCCAAGCTCATAAATTAATTCACTTGCCAAAAGTCACTAAGAAAAATCCAGACTATTCATTGCTCCCAGAGGGTGCAAAAAGAATTGGTATGACCATTAACTCTACAGGGAGTTGAGCTGATGGTCAGCAACTGACAGACAAGGTCGCGCACACACAACTCAAGGATCATTCGAAAACATTATGTAATGACTGAAAGTCCATGTAAGAATCTGTTATCTTAATGTATAGCAAAGCTTCTAATATGAGACATGACTCAGTACCCATATTGTGAAACAACAGTGACAAAAAACTGTTCGTTTGTGCTTTTGTAAACACTGCATATGCAAGTAGGGAGTGTTTGAGAAAGGGATCAAATGTGTTTTCATTTATAATGCATCATGAAAGGAACTTTACATTAAGATGACAGGTATTCAGGGTGTGACGTTCAATCAGAAACTGTATCCATGACTAAAAGCCAGATAAATAGTGGTTATGATCAGTGTTGGGAAAAGTTACTTTTAAAAGTAATGCTTTACAATGCTTTACTAATTTCGTTACTTAGTTACTTTTTATGGAAAGTAATGTGTTACATTACTTTTGCGTTACGTTTTAAATCTGGGCAGGGATTGCTTGTTTGTTTATCATTTTGATGATGATGATGATTGATTGTTTGTTTATCATCTTGTTTGTTCTCATTTTGGCAAATGTAAAAGTCCTTTCACACCAAGAGTGAAATTAATGCACCTCAGGCTGAAAGAAAAGTAAATTCTCTCAGAAGAACACTCTTCAGCAATTAAAAAAATGAAGCGCAAATGTAATAATAAATAAATTTTGCTTATTAGTATGGTTGAATTGGATCATTGAAGGAAAGGTCAGCAGCAAAGACATTGATTAAAAAAAAAAGTAATTATTGCATCATATTCTGAGTTTTCATTTCACTGTTTTTATTAATTTTAAGGAATACTGAATCTGTTTTTTCTTTTTTGTGAGTTAATGCACAATAGTTACTAAAACGATTACCGATTTCCTGACAGGAGACTTGTCAGTCAATAAATGGTAAAAAATAAATAAATAAATAAAATAAAATAAAATAAAATAAAGTAACTCATATATTTTCTTATAAATTCAAAAGTAACTTTACTAGTTACTTCAAAAAAGTAATCTGATTATGTAACGCACGTTACATGTAATGCGTTACCCCCCAACTGGTTATGACTGTATTTAAAAAGAAAAAACCTAGTGCTGTCAAACTATTAATCACGATTAATCGCATCCAAAATAAACGTTTTTGTTTACATAATATGTGTGTGTGTACTGTGTATATTTACTAGTACATACAGCATATATTTTGAACATATTTACATGTATATATTTTTATTCATATAATGAACATTTTATTATATCCATGCATAAAAACTTATTTTGGATGCAACTAATCGCGATTAATCGTTTGACGGCACTAGAGACAGATGTTTCTAAAATATTTTCACCTAGGAAAAATTAAACAAATACTGATGAAATGAAGAAATACCGAAAATTGTATTTGTTTCAAAAGTTCAATTACACAAATGTATGTTTTTTCTAGCTGTATGGAAAAATTCCCTGAAACTTTTTTTCATATATATATATATATATATATATATATATATAATTTTATATTATTTGTAAAGAAATTAACAACAAGGATGCATTAAATTAATCAAAGTGACAGCAAATACATCAAAGATTTTTATTTAAAAAAAATGCTTTAAACTTTCTATTTATAAAAGAATCCTGGAAAAAATGCATCATGGTTTCCACAAAAATATTGGGTAGATCAACTATTTTCAACATTAAAAATGGAAAGACTGAAGTAACGACTGCTGAGAATTTAAAATAATAGTATTGTTTTACTGATTATTGCCCTAATTTTTTTAAATCTCACCAACCCCAAATTTTTGAATAATAGTGAAACTAGAACGATGAATTTGCCCTACATAGAGTGTTGCTTATTAAAATATTGTTTGTTCTTTTATCTAATTTCAATTAAATGGTTAAGTGGCAATCTGAACTTGTTCTCTCAATTCACAGAGCATAATTAGCCCAATATTTAAACATTAAATTCAAGCTCCTGCAAGCAGCAGTAAGGTGAGTAACATAAATCTGAACCTTGCAATACTTGGGTTTTCTGATTTTTTCCTTTTGGCAGGAGGCAAGGCAAGGATCATCCTTTCAAACTAATGCGCTCTTTGGCAAAACAAAGATGTCTCTAAAACATGACATTAATGTCTATCAGAATTTCACTGCTGGGGTTTTCAAATCAGCATTTGATATCTTATCAAAGAATGCATTGATTCTATTATTCTTACACCCCTTCCAGTGTTTTCATGGGAATATGCAACTTTAGAACATGGTGTTTGGAAACCTATGATTTATTTGCAATACTAGTAGAAATGTTTAGTGGGCTGGAAGTCTTACATTGGGCATCTTCTATTGTGGAGGTTAGTTTAGGCTGAAATGTCAACGTAGCTTTTGTCTCCTAAAAGAAAAGGGATCTATCATGCCTTATCAGCATTCAGATAAACCGTGTTGTATTGCTTTTGCATTGTAAAGTATGAGTAAATCGGTATGACTGTATTGTCACAATACTTAATCTAATCACATGAACAAGAATTATGTCATATCATAATCCAAGTATTGTCATAATGTTCCTGGCAATTCCCATATACTGTAAATCCTACCACTGCAAAAACGGCAGCATAAAGCTTTTTCACATTTGCGGGATCATTTGCTTTGAGATTGACCCAAGGACCAAACACCTGGAGTCTTTTAAAGTGCTATGCATTCTCATCTCAAATCCATTCAATATGACGGAGGGCTTCTTTGGACCCCTCAAGATATCTTTTTGAATCTAGGACACATCTGCAATGCAGCTGTGATGATGCTTCATTCAACACTTGTCTATTGGATAAATCTAGAAAGGCAGGTGACAGTTGGTGGGACATCACTAAAAGACTTTGACACAAGCACTGACCTTTTGCGGTTTGGGGTTACATTTTATATTTTCATAGTCCTCCGCGTTCACAGCCTGATCAGTAATATTTTTCAGACATTGTTCAACAATCGATCACAGTGTTCAACGTTGGGTGGATGCAGCTCTCCAGGAAAATAGAAGAAAGCACTAGAAAAGAGGACGTGGCAGTAATTTAGGGGTTATTTGATGGGATTCTTGGAAACTTCTTTAGCACTTCGTGTCTTAATCTGGCCAATATGCATCTGTTATGGTAGTTGTAGCCGACATGTCTAAATATGGGCTAACAGCTGTTACATTCTATTAAATGTACAACCAAGACAAGAATTACTTCATTAAACAAGTTAATATTCAGTAACTTACATTACAGACATCATATTTCTAATTTATTTTCGACCAGTCAACGAAAACAGCTCCAAACGAAGCTAACGCTAAATTAAGCGACGCTCGTCTCCGAGTGGGTTGCCTGGTCCTCGCAACAAAACCCAACCAATTTGCTACTTAAATCGCATTTCGAGGGAAGTCAGCCTTGGTGAGGTTTCCCTGGTACAATTTGCATTCCAGGGGCTAAATATCACGTTACTGGGGTCGCTTCAACCGGCAGCGACAGAGTTAAAGTATCCCAATTCTGTAGGAAAACCGCGGGCTTGGCAACACTGTCTCAGAGATAATACAAGGCAGCGGTGTTTCCTTCTTGAATTAATCAGTGTTTCTGAGCAAATCATTTGAGTGAACGATTCAGTGAATCACTGATAAAGTAAGGATGCGTCCTTCCTAGACCAGTCCTTCGTTTTGAAGCTTCAAGGCTGGAGTCTTTTTATTAGTAATTTCAGGCAGAATTGACATGCTGAAATATCAACATAGCTTTAATTGTTGACTACTGTATATATACACTGTAAAAAAAAAAAAAAAAAAACACAATTTGTTAAGTCAGCTTAAAATAGTTACCCTGCAGACTTAAAAATTTAAGTTCAGTCAACTCAAATAAGTTTAGTCAACTTGAAATGTTAAGTTGTACTATGTGAAAATAGATATTTGAGTTGGCTAAACAAACAATTTTGTTTGTTAAACTCAAAAGCTGGGCTTGTTACCCAGTTGCCTTAAAATTTTAAGTTGAATTAACTCAAATATCTAAGTTGTCACTTAGTAAAATGTAGCCTTTGAAGTTGACTGAACTTTTTTGAGTTGACAGAACTTAAAATTTTAAGGCAGCCGGTAACAAATTATTTTAAGTTGAATCAACAAATTGTTTTTTACAGTGTATATTTATATAAACTGACTTTCTAATAATGCAGTACTGTTAATGACAATTGTCTGTGATCATCCAGTGATTTACATTGCACACAGTTTATCATCATGAGATTAATTTACAACAACAGAAAACATAATGCCTTCATTTCAAAAATCATTTTATGTCTTCCATATATGAGGGAAAATTACAAGGCCTTTCAAGTATGGGTCCTTTTTTTTCAGAAGCACCCTTAGTTTCAATTATGAATGAATCAGTGTTGTTGAACGAATCAGTTGAGTAAAGATTCAGTGACTCACTTACAAAACAGACATTTGTGACCATTTACAGACATACAGTAACTATGGAAAGAGTACAGTAACCTGGGGAAAGAGTCATTGAAAAATCCCAACCACTAATGAATGGACAGTCTGGAAAGTCAGTCCTAGAGCATGTAAACACAGACATGAGACACAAGAGTAGAACAGTGTAGTTATTGTTAACTAAAACTATAAAAATAACTAAAAAAAAAACACAAAAATACTAACAATGTAAAATTAAAAATACAAAAAAAGCTAATTCAAAACATTAATAATACTAAAATAGTATACAAATAATGCTAAAATAACATTGGTGTAAAAACACAAACAGTGAAAAGTGCTGTATGACTAAATATTACACGAACCGGAAATATTTGACTTGCCATAATTAGTAACATAGATTGGAATTAGTTGTATCACAATGAAGTTGTAGCAAGGTCTATGCAAAGTAACTATAAAGTATTGAGTCCACTTACAACTGCAATGCAACTAGAACATGTTGAGCACACACACATACACTGTGTGGAGCACTGAATCGGTACAGTAGTAATCAGTAAAGGTGTAATTATCTCTGTCTGTCTCTGCTGTCTATTATTTTAGGGTTCTGCTGCTTGTCTGTGAAGGGGTCAAAGTTGACCATAAAAAGAGGCCTACACAACCCCCTCTATTTCTTTCTCTCTAATTGGCTCATGTACACACACAGACATACACACACACATACACACATCCTCTCTTTGACATTGCTGTTTGCCTGTTTGTCCCTTTGAGTGTGAGTGTGTGTTTCAACAGCTGTTTTCAGCAGTTGCTTGTCACTTTGTCTGTGTTTTTTCATAGTGATTTTCTTTCAGGACCGTGACCATGAATATGACACACATCCAGTCACTTCACATGACTATAAAAACACTAACTGCTTGTGTGTGTACAGCATATATATACATTATTAGCTGTTAATTGTTGAGCTGCTTCTACCTGATTTAACGCATAATAAAATAGCTTTGTTGGTTTAAATGAATGTATTTAGGTTGATTAAGTAATTAGGGGCCAAGCACCGAAGGTGTATCTGTTGGCGTTCTTATTATTATTCTTCCACTCTAAAAGTCTATGGCAGCCCATAGAACCACTTGCGGGGAAGTTTTGAAATTTGGCAAGCTGATGGACAGTTGCAACATTAACCACCGCAAGTTTGGAGTCTCTAACTCAAACTCTCTAGCGCCACCACTTGTCCAAAGTTTCATTCATGTTTATGCTAATAACTTTTGAACCATAAGGTCTAGAATTAAAATTCCTCTGAATCCTTGGCTCATGTCGAATGGACACCAAAATTAAAATTTTTTAGCTATTTTTAATAGTTTGAAAAAACTACTTTTCAGGAGATATGAAAAATGTATATTTCTGCATAGAACTTCTGAATGGTTTGATCAAAACTGGTCTCTTTATATTCGTTGCAGAATGCCGAGTCGAACCATACCCAATTTTCCCATAACAACCATTTTGGCCATTCTCAATTTTGTCGTAAAATACAATATTTTATGAACGCATTGTAGAATCTTTATGAAACTTGGTGTGTTTCTTTGGCATCATGCCCTGATGGTACTGAAAATGTTTCAGTGGTCGAACATTATAATGACATTTACAAAAATCCTAATAATTTTTGTTATATTATTGGCCTATTGTAATGAAACTGGTCTTGATAGATTCCTTGGATCATGCCGAAAACATTGATACGAATCATGCCAAAATTGGCCAAACTTTCTGTCTGCCATTTTGATTTATGTTGAAAACCTGCTTTTTCAAACTCCTCCTAGACCGTTGGTTCATTATCACCATATTTGACTTGGATCATCGTCGACCATGCTGGTGAAAAGTTATGGATTTCGTGTTGATATATACGAAAATCGTGTTGATTATATACGAAAGAGTTATCGTTTAACGCATCAACAAATTTGTTGGAATGATGCCACCATTGTCTCCTCACACTGATCAGTTTGGTAACAGCTATTGGTCAAAACTAATAAACCAGTCATTAACCATTAATAATGAAATTTCCAAAAATGCTAATAACTTTGCATAAGCCTATTGTAATTAACTGGTCTCAAAATACTCCTAAACAGATAATACAGACGAACATATATACCAATTTTGTCATAGTCTGCCAGACTTCCTGTCAAACCCTTCCTAGACCGTTGGTCCGATTTTCACCAAAATCGAGTCAGATGATCTTCAGACTGTGCTGACAAAATGTTATGGATTTCATATTGATAGACAAAAAATAAGCATATAGCATTAGTTCTGGCATGTCACGCAAGTCAAGCTTGCATCAGCTGACTCTCAGCTGATCACATCTACCTATAGGAATACGACACCTATCACACCTATCATTCTTACTCCTATCATTCAGCAGCTTTTTTGCTTGTTCAGGAGCAAAACACCCTCCTCCATCCCCAGCTCCTCCTTTCGCCACAGTCAGGACTTGGCTTCTGATATTCCTCATTGAATCAGACTCCTTTTATCTGAATAATGTCTTAAACTTAAATATCATAGTATGCTGAATGTCTATAATTTTGATGATAGTGGTCCTGACAGAACTGCTTTTGTATAGCACCGCAAAAATATTGAGGCACGATGCCAGATTATGTCTGAGGCTGTATCTTTGCAAAGCTTTGACATATTGATTTTATAACAGCACCACCTATTGGTCAAAAGTGCTAAAATAATATTACTACAGGTTGTATTTATAATTTTTTCAGCCATTTTGGCTAAAATCATCCTGGATCCTTATTTTGCTATGCTTGGCCCCTTAATTGCTGCTTGCAGCTATATTTTAGGTATTATAAATTTAGGCTACACTTTTTTCTTTCAGTT
>JAHKKF010538335.1:0-15813 GCA_019740295.1 Labeo calbasu
TGAACATTTTGGGGTCAGTAAGTATTATTTTAAAAAATGAATACATTTATTCATCAAGGATGCATTAATCATTGATCAACAATGACAATAAAGGCATGTAGAATGTTACAAATTTAAATAAAAAAAACGCTGTTCTTTTGATCTCAAAGAATCTTGAAAAATGTATCAAAAATATATTTGTTTTCAAAATTGATAATAGTAAATATTTAGAATTAGAATAGTTTTTGAAGGATGTGACAGAAGACTGGAGTAGTGGCTGCTGAAATTTCAGCTTTGGAGCACAGGAATAAATTACATTTTAAATTACATTAGAATAGAAAACATTTCTTTTAAATTATAATAATATTTCACAATTTTATTGTATTTTTGATCAATTATTGATTTGATTTAATATTTTAAAATTGCAAGATCTCATATTTAAATTTAGGGACGTTTTGATGATAAATTATCTTAATTTATGGTCTTACTGTTGTGTTCACAGGACATTCAGATTGAAGCCTTGCTGATCCGAGCCTGTGAACCGGTCATCCAGAGCCACTGCCACGTTAGTACTGACACCACACACATCTAATTATTACATTTATTTTTTAAAAACTCTAAAATTCCTCATGTCGATCTCTTTCCTCCCAGGACGTAGCTGATAATCAGATAGACACAGGAAATCTTCTGGAATGCCTTGTGCAGAACAAACATCAGAGGGAAATGAATGATAAATGTGCTGTGGGCGTCACTCATTTCCAGCTGGTAAGCCACTCTCACAACCAATTTCCCTATGCTAAATTTGAATGATGACAAGTAAATGTTTCCCCAAATGTCATGCTGTCCCAGCAGAAAGTGTACTGAGTTGTTTTGGGTTGGTTTGAGGTATTGATGGATATGTTGACCATGCTAATTAATCATCAGCCAAAAATTGCCATTTTGAAGTTGCCATTACATTCTTTGAGTGAATTTTGCATATATATACACTACCAGTCAAAAGTTTTGGAACAGTAAGATTTTTAATATTTTTTTTAAAGAATTCTGTTCTTCTCACCAAGCCTGCTTTTATTTAATCTAAAATACAGCAAAAGCAATAATATTGTGAAATATTTTTACTATTTAAAAGAACTGCTTTATATTTAAATGTATTTTAAAATGTAATTTATTCCTGTGATCAAAGTTGCATTTTCAGCATCATTACTCCAGTCTTTAGTGTCACATGATCCTTCAGAAATCATTCTAATATGCTGATTTGCTGTTCAAGAAGCATTTATTATTATTATTACTATCAGTCAGTATAACCTCTTTTTTTCGGGAAAGAAATTATAGAAATTAATACTTTAATTTAGCAAGGATGCTTTAAATTGATCAAAAGTGATGATAAAGACATTTATAATGTTACAAAGAATTTCTATTTTAGATAAATGCTGTTCTTCTGAACTTCCTGTTCATCAACGAAACCTAAAAAAATTCTACTCAGTCATTTTCAACATAATAATAATAATAGTAAATGTTTTTTGAGCAGCAAATTAGAATATTAGAGTGATTTCTGAAGAATCATGTGACACTGAAGACTGAAGTAATGATGCTGAAAATTCAGCTTTGAAATCACAGGAATAAATTACATTTTAAAACATATTCAAATAAAAAACAGTTATTTTAAATAGTAAAAATATTTCAAAATTTTACTGCCTTTGCTGTGCTTTGGATCAAATAAATGCAGGCTTGGTGAGCAGAAGAGACGTTTTAAAAAACATTATAAATCTTACTGTTCAAAAACTTTTGACAGGTAATGTGTATATATATTTTTTTTTTCTTTTCTTGCCTTTCAGGTTCAGATGAAAGACTTTCGCTTTTCCTACAAGTTCAAAATGGCTTGTAAAGAGGACGTACTCAAACTCTGTCCCAACATTAAGAAGAAGTGAGTTCACAAATCCTGCAGGTGTTTCTTCAGCCTTTCAAACAGTCTGTATAAACTCTGTTTTGATATTGTCATTCAATATTGATGGTGATTTATTTATTATATAACATCTTTTCATGGAGGTTTAATCATCACAGCCTGTCTGTGTGTCTCCTCTCTGTTGCGCTGTCTCTCGCTCACACAAATTGATCCTCGTGAACTACATTTTTTTTATATCCTGTGCCTCAGTGTCTCTTTCACCCTCTTTATGTGTCATTTGGTGTTTTTTCCACCTCAGAGCGGATGTGGTCATCTGTTTAAGCACCACAGTGAGGAACGACACTCTACAGGATGTGAAAGATCAACGCGTGTCTCTCAAATGTCGGAAGCAGCTGAGGGTGGAAGAGCTGGAAATGGTGAATTCACTTTACTCAAGTTAAATTCACACACTCTACATTGTTCAGACCCTTTCTCCTGTGCAAAAGTAGACTGTAATTTATTCGATCAAGGACCTAAAAGTACCATTAAAGTTTCATGAAGTCTTTTCATATGACTCATGCGCTATATTCCAAGTTCAGATGTCATACTCCCCGTCCTCTTCATTTGCAGTCAGAAGACATTCGGCTGGAACCTGAGCTGCATGATGCTTGTAAGAAGGATATCAACAAGTTTTGTTCCTCTGTTGCTTATGGAAATGCTCAGGTAATGGTTTACTTTGATCTTTTACTTTTCTAGATAGTTTTATGCACCCACCTGCTGCTGCTGCATGCAGACACATGATGAAACTTGTCCAGTTAGAGAAAGTAGATTCATATAACAAGATTCCCACAGTCATGAACACCTGGAAATAGAAGAAAAGTTAAAATTTCCAGGTCAT
Organism: Labeo calbasu; assembly: GCA_019740295.1. Taxonomy (NCBI): domain Eukaryota; kingdom Metazoa; phylum Chordata; class Actinopteri; order Cypriniformes; family Cyprinidae; genus Labeo; species Labeo calbasu. The sequence goes on from JAHKKF010538335.1 coordinate 2,757, forward strand.
AAAAATGCCTTTCGGTCTCCAACATTACACCACTGCCTTTTTTTACTAGGAGTGGCCATTTATATTAAAATAAGTAAATACAATAATTCTAAATCATTCAAAAAAAAGTTAATTCCTGAATTTTCAATAACTGAATGCTGTTCAGGGTTTACACTTTTTATTACAAATTACATATGACTATGTCTCATCTGCTCACCAAGCCAGCATTTATTTGATCCAAAGTACAGCAAAAACAGAACAATTTTGAATTTTTTTTTTTCAGGATTCTTTAATGAATAGAATAGACCCAGAGATCAGCATTTATCTGAAATAAAAACCTTTTAAGATTTTACACTATACCATTTAAAAGTTTGGAGTCAGTATAATGATGATAACACCTTTTATAATGTTACAAAAGATTTCTATTTCAGATAAATGCTGTTCTTCTGAACTTTCTATTCATCAAAGAAACCTGAAAAATTCTACTCAGCTGTTTTTAACATAATAATAATAATAAATGTTTTTTTGAGCAGCAAATTAGAATATTAGAATGATTTCTGAAGGGTCATGTGACATTGAGGACTGGAGTAATGATACAAAAACAAATTAGAAATCACAGGAATAAATTACATTTTAAAATATATTAAAATAGAAAGTAGTTATTTAAAATAGTAAAAAATATTTAGAAATGCTTGTTTTGTTTTGTTTTGTTTTGTTTTTTAAATTTTGTTATTTAAATATAGTGATACTTAGAATGTGACAAAACTAGAAAAAGTTGGTCATTTTGAAAAAACTCATTTTTATTATTTTTTTAAATATTTTATTAATGACTTTTCATGCCAAGAAATCACATTTTTAAAATTTGCACATATACACAGGTTCATTAATAAAATTATAGACTTAAGAATTTGAATACTTTTAAAGATTTTGTCTTATTTTAAATTATTTCATTCCATCTTGCATTCCACTTAAATATGTACACAGTTGATTTTTTTTTTAAATTTCCCTTTATTTTAATTCATTTAATTTTTTAACTTATTCTAAAGTTTTAATTTAATTACATAAAAAAATTAAGTATATTTAATTTAATTCCTAAATTAAAATTTAAAATGAAGTCTTAGTTAAAATTAAGTACCTAAATCCATTAATCTCTATAAAATTATTAAAAACACTTACTGTGATCATGAAAGTCTGGAAAAGTCATGTAAATCAATTGGTCGAATGTGGAAACCCTGTGGAAAACCCTACATTACAGCCACAAGGTTTAAACCACATATGCAAAACACAAAGAAGGATTGTTATACATGTTATACAAAGCCAGGTAGTTTGAGGCATGCATTTGCACACATGCAAAATACGTTATACAAAGTAGGGATTTCCTTGCTTTTAATGTAAATACATTTTCAGGACTTTCTCACCCGGTCCATTAAAGACATAGATATAGAAGTGGTTCAGCCATAAATCATGTTGACACAACCGTGAGCACATTAACATATGGGCAAGCGTGTTTACATAATTACACTTATTCAGTAGTCAGCAACCTGGCAAGGTCATGTTTAGTCATGTAACAGCTTAGGTTAGCTTAAAAAACATAATATTAATAATGCAACAAAACATTAATGCATTTAATCATGCACTTTAACCTACATGAAAATTCCATTTAAGAAATTTCAAGACCTTCAACATAATTCCAGCTTTAACTACCACCTATGAAATGCATAGAAAATGTGTTTTGTCAGTTTAAAGTGTTAATTTAGCGTGATCGTTATTTAAAAAATGCATTTTATCATCTGCCCCGACGACCATACACAGGAAACCTTGACTAACCTCTACAGAATAAGTGTACAAAATAAAAAGCTGCAGCAATGTACAATAGAGCCCTATTAACTAACTATTGGAGAAGACCTTCAAAACCCTTTCTTTTCTTGTCTGTCTCTGTTCTCTTTTTTTAAGATCATTGAGTGTCTCAAAGAGAACAAGAAGCAGCTGTCCCAGGTGTGTCATCAGAAGATCTTTAAGCTTCAGGAAACCGAAATGATGGATCCGGAGCTGGACTATCAGCTCATGAGAGTCTGCAAGCAGATGATCAAGGTGAGTTGTATTAGCAGGTAACTAACTTTCGGTCGTATCATGACATCCTAAAGCTTTCCTGTCAAAGAGAACGATCTGATGGTTATAAACGTACTCTGTATTGCCAAAGATCAATAGTAATAGCTTAACCCCAATGTTTTAATTAACTTACACTCAATGAGATCAACATGGGGCCAGGGTGAAGCGGCTGATAGATCAGACCTGATTTGAAAAGGAGTGTTAAACATTTAAATCACATAACCTTGTCTTTGAGCGAAATAGTTTTGAATAAACAAATACAGTTCAAAAGTTTAGGGTGAGTAAGATGTAGATTTTGAAAGAAATTAATACTCATAATCAACAAAGACACACAAAATTGATTGAAAGTGAAAGAACATACTTTAAAAAAAAAAATTAATACTGTTATTTGCACTTTCGATTCATCAAAGAATACTGAAAAATGCACACATTACTAAAACTAAAATAAAACAAATTAAAGCTATATAGAATTATTTTTTAAAAAAATTAAAAAAAAATCATAAAAGCACATAAAAGTACTAAAATTAAAATGTTTAAAAAATTAAAATAAAAATAGGTTTGTTAAAATTGCTAAATTTAAAATAAAACAGATTAAAGCTAGAATTATTATAATTATTTTTAAACATTTAAAAAAAAGACAGCTTATAAAATTACTAAAATTAAAATCTTTACAAAAAAGGTTTTGCTAAAATTACTAGAACTAAAATAAAATTTAACCTATATAGAATTATTTTTTAAATAAATGACAAAAGCACATAAAATTACTACAATTAAAATGTTTTAAAAAGGTACAATAAAAATAGTTGTTGATACTTATAATAAGCAAAGAACACATAAAATTGATTAAAATTAAGAGAAAATCCTTTTTTTTTTTTTACTTTTTTCAAATAAATACTGTTCTTTTGTACTTTAGATTCATCAGAGAATACTGAAAAAATTACTAAAACTAAAATAAAACAAATTAAAGCTATATAGAATTATTTTAAAAAATATGACAAAGCACGTAAAATTACTAAAAGTAAAATAAATATAAAAAAAATGAAATAAAAAATAATTTTGTTAATACTTATAATCAGTAAAGAACATGTAAAATTGATTAAGATTGAGAGAAAATCCTTTTCTTTTTTTTTTTTTCAAATAAATACTGTTCTTGTGTACTTTTGATTCATCAAAAAATACTTTAAAAAGTGTGTCACGGTTTCCAAAAAATATTAAACAGCAAAAACAATATTATTATTATTATTATTATTATTATTATCATTATGAAATCAGCATATCAGAAAGATTTCTAAAGGATCATGTGACACTGAAGACTGGAGTAATGCTGAAAATTCAGCTTTGTCATCACAAAAATTAATTACAATTTTAAATATATCAAAATAAAAAGTGTAATTTTAAATTATAATAATATTTATAAATATTAAAGTTTTGCTGTGTGATTACTTTTGCATTGGTGTGCAAAAAACATACAAACTTTTGAGCAGTAGTGTAGTTTAAGAAATTCAAATTTTCAATTCAATTTCAATTCAAATTTATTTGTATAGCGCTTTTCACGATACAAATCGTTGCAAAGCAACTTTACACCAAATTGACATTTTTACAATATATGTATTAGTAGCTTGATGTACATATGGTAGAGATGTGTGGTAAAGATCAATTAATGATGTAATCAAACAGACAAAGAACACTATACATTAGTAGCAGAATAAGAAAGGAATATTTTTACATTTATCAGTTTTATGCAACATTACATCACTGAAGTGCAGTGGTGTGATGCAGCGGGAAAAGCGAAGGCCTCATAATCACAAAATTGCTGGCTCATTTGCCAAAATGACCAAGCCATTAGCTATCACTATTTTGCCCTTGAGAACAGACAATTTAGGAGGATTGAATCTGCCTTATGTGCAATGCTAAATGACTACATACTTGCTTCCCGAAGAGTCTGTAAGCTTCCATATGTTTCCCATTGACCTGTCCAGTCAGTAGTTAAGTCTTTCTTTCCTTTTCTTTGTCGTTCTCAACCTGTTTGCCCTTGGTTTAGCGATTTTGCACCGAGTCGGATGCTAAGAACGTGCTGCAGTGTCTAAAACTGAACAAGAACAGCGAGCTAATGGATCCCAAGTGTAAGCAGATGATCACCAAGAGACAAATCACTCAGAACACAGGTGAAGACCAAACACATCTGCACCAATAAATGTGCTCATTTCAGCTGGGCTGTAGTTAGTTGAGTCGGTTTTTGGTTTTGCAACTCTTTCCTTGAGTTCTGTTTTAAGGCTAGTTTCTGTCTTTACCACCTGGCCTTGAATCTAATGTTTATTGGCCTCCTAGTTTATTTTTTTCTTAAAGTATGATTAAATTATTTCAACTTTTGTAATGCTAGAGTTTTATTTTCTTTGCTGTCTTGGTGTTTTCAGACTACAGGTTGAACCCAGTGTTGAGGAAGGCTTGTAAAGCAGACATACCCAAGTTCTGTCAAAGCATACTCAATAAAGCCAGTGATGCAAACGAACTGGAGGGTCAAGTCATATCCTGCCTCAAACTCAAGTATGCAGACCAGGTATGTGTGTCACTGAATATTAGCAACGAATAAGTAAGGGATAATATATGGTCAGCCAAGTATTGTAACAAAATTATAGTTTATAGAACGGGTTTTTGTTGCGGTAATGACCATTTGTCTGTACGTTATTTTGCTTATTGCACAACTACTTACTTATATCAGCGCTGTTATTTTAAACTAAAACTATTAAAAATTGCTTTTGGTAATTTAAATAAAATAAATATGAATAATAGATTAAAATCTTTTTTTTTTTTTAAAAAAAAAAGAAAGAATAATAAAAGTGTAATTATAAATGTTACCTAAACATTGTGCAAAAATTAACTTAAAGTTAAAACAAATAATAAAAAAAAGTAATAATTAAAAAAAATAACTTTAAAAATAAATTAAATTAAAAATCATTTTAAATAAAGCTGAAATAAACTAATATTGGATTAAAAATAACTTTTTTAATTTACAAAATTAATTTAAAACACTTAATTGAAAATTAAAAGTGTTGACTAAAGCTAAAATAAAACAGTTTAAAGCTGTATAGAAGTATTTAAAAAAAAAATTACAAAATGACAAAAGCACATAAAATTACTGAAGTTAAATAAATAAAACAGTTTTGTTAAAATTACTAAAACTAAAATAAAACAAATTAAAGCTATATAGAAGTATTTAAAACAAAAATTTGACAAAAGCACATCAAATTACTAAAATTAAAATGTTCAAAAAATATATTTTCGTTAAAATTACTAAAACTAAAATAAAACAAAGTAAAGCTATATAAAATATATATTTAAAAATGTTAAAAATGACAAAGCACATCAAATTGCTAAAATTAAAATATTAAAAAACAATAATAAGTAAATAAATAGCTTTGTTAAAATTAAACTAAATAAATAAAAATAAAATAAAACAAATTAAAGCTATGTAAAAGTATTTTAAATGTGTAAAAAATGACAAAAACCCACAAAATTACTAAAATAAAAACAACTAAGTATTAAATGCCAATTGAACATATTAACAAATAATATGATATAGAAATTAAACTATAGTAATAATGACTTATATAGAAGTGAAATATTGATTAGTAAGTCAAAATAATGTTATTTTTGGCTAAATATTCTACGGAATTGTGTATTAAACATGCTGGTCTTAGTGTGCAAGTCGGACATAGAAGTTATTTTATTAGCAAGTGAATGGGAGTGTTGTGATGTGGAAATGCAGATCGTTTAACAGTTTTAAATAAGTTAAAAATTGTCCCCAGCGGTTGTCGGGAGACTGTGAGGATCAGATCAGAGTGATTCTTCAGGAGTCAGCGCTCGACTACCGGCTCGATCCACAGCTCCAGGTTCACTGCAGGAATGAGGTGAGTGGAAACCCCAGAGAGCTGTCTTTATGTATAGTTGTATACTGTCTACAGAGGTCACTGCAGCGTCCGATTTGAAATGAAAACACATGAGTGACTGATTTAAAGCACTTTTTGTGGGTAGTTTATTCTATTTAAATATTGTTATTTTTAATTACGGAATAAATTGAAATATTTAGTTTAATTCAATTAGTCAGCTCACTGAATTTTGGGATTGCATTATCTACTAAAGATGCTTATGGTTTTAACCTAAAACTTGAAATGTGGCCAAACTGCTGATATAAATCAGTATAATTTTGCTGACTACTGTTTTAATGATGCTTAAAATGCTAGATTGCGAGTGTTTGGAACGGAGCCCGTGGCCTTCAACACACAGCATCTTTATGATATCTAACAGTCTGTTTAAACGTGCCAGGACACTTATTTTGAGCCGTACAGAGAGAGTGAGGGGGCGTCTGAGAATCGCTTTAAAAGACCGTCCAAGCAATCTTGAAAAGAACCGATTTTTTATTTTTATTTTTTTCCTCTCTGTCTCTAAAGAGATTCTCTGAGCGAGGAAGAAATGTCCAAATGCCTCATGAATGACTAATCTACAGTAATATTTCAGTCCGGTTTCTGAGGGAATGGAAGGAATTCATATGTAATGTCACAGGACGGGAACTAGATTTCCAATTCAAAACAGTCATGTTTAGCACCAGCTATTTTTATCAATATAGTGGGGTTGGATTTTGAAAAAAAAAGTCTTTTCTGCTCAATAAGGCTGCATTTAATTGATCAAAAATTACAGTAAAAATAGTGAAATATTATTACAATTTAAAATAACTGTTTTCTATGTGAATATATTTTAACATGTAATTTATTCCTGTGATGCAAAGCTGAATTTTCAGCATCATTACTTCAGTCTTAAGGGTTGATTCAGAAATCATTCTAATATGCTGATTTGCTGTTCAAAAAACACTTGAAACAGCTGAAAACATGATACTTTTTGTTTCTAAACTCAAAAGAAGAGAATTTATATTAAATACAATAACAATGTACTTTACTGTCATTTTACATTTTTAATTTAATGTTCTACCTGAATAAAAGTATTTGAAAAAATAAATAAATAAATAGTTTTAAAAATTCTGACCCCACAATTTTTGACAGTAATATACTTTTTTAAATTCAATTTCTTTTTTATTTATTTCTTTTTCATTTTTAAACAAAATTTAAAATTCAAATTCAAAATTCTGAAATTGAAAATTTCGAAATTTTAATTTGCAAATGGTTTAGTTAGATGTACTATTGGGTAAAAATGTTTAACATTTTATTATTATTATTATTATTATTATTATTATTATTATTATTATTATTATTATTATTATTTATTAATTAATTAATTAATTGGTAATTTAATATTAATTAAATTATTTTTTATTAAATTGAATTCTGTCTTTGTGGGACCTTAAACTGCTTTTAATAAATAGTTTTATTAAAATTACTAAAACTAAAATAAAACAAATTAATGCTATATAGAAGTATTTAAAAAAAATTAAAATTGACAAAAGCACATAAAATTACTAAAATTAAAATGTTTAAAAAATAAGTAAATAGTTTTGTTAAAATTACTTAAAATAAAAATACAACAAATTAAAGGTATATAGCTGTTATTTTATTTAAAAAAAAATTTTAAACACAATTTAAAATTCAAATTCAAAATGTTTTAAATTGAAAATTTAAAACTATTAATTTGCAAATGATTTTGTTAGATGTACTATTGGGTAAAAATGTTTAACATTTTATTATTATTATTATTATTATTATTATTATTATTATTATTATTCATTAATTGGTAATTTAATATTAATTAAATTATTTTTTATTAAATTGAATTCTGTCTTTGTGGGACTTTAAACTGTTTTTAATAAATAGTTTTATTAAAATTACTAAAACTAAAATAACACAAATTAATGCTATATAGAAGTATTATAAAAAATTTAAAAATTGACAAAAGCACATAAAATTACTAAATAGCTATATAAGCTATATAGCTTTATTTATTTATTTATTTATTTCATTTTTAAATAATTTTAAATTCAGATTCAAAATTTTGAAATTAAAAATTTCTAAATTTTAATTTGCAAATGGTTTGGTTAGATGTACTACTGGGTAAAATGTTTAACATTTTTATTATTATTATTATTATTATTCATTAATTGGTAATTTAATATTAAATTATTTTTTTATTAAATTAAATTCTGTCTATGTGGGACCTTAAAGTGTAGAATGACAGCAGTTTATAAGGATGTGGAAATGACAATCCAAATTAGTTATTATGTGATGAAAATATGCTGCACCAAGGCTTAGACGTCTCATTGTTTTTAAAGAGTTACTCCACCCCAAAATGAAAATTTTGTCATTAATCACTTACCCCCATGTCGTTCTAAACCAGTAAACCCGCTTCGTTCGTCTTCGGAACACAATTTAAGATATTTTGGATGAAAACCGGAAGGCTTGAGACTGTCCCTTTTACTGCCAAGTAAATACCACAGTCAAGACTCAGAAAAGTATGAAAGGCATTGTCAAAATAGTCTATTTGCCATCAGTGGTTCAATCAGAATTTTCTAAAGCAGCGAGAATGCTTTTGTACGCAAAGAAATGAAAATAACGACGNAACACAATTTAAGATATTTTGGATGAAAACCGGAAGGCTTGAGACTGTCCCTTTTACTGCCAAGTAAATACCACAGTCAAGACTCAGAAAAGTATGAACGGCATTGTCAAAATAGTCTATTTGCCATCAGTGGTTCAATCAGAATTTTCTAAAGCAGCGAGAATGCTTTTGTACGCAAAGAAATGAAAATAACGACGATATTCAGAAATTCTCTCATCTGCGTCACAGTAGCGCCATTTTGGAGAATATCCGCTGGACGCAAACTGCGTACGCTGTTCTCTGTCACACGGATACGTCTTCTACGTTCTTTACGCTTTGATTTAAATGAAAACAGCGTATCCGTGCGGTGTGGCTGACACAGAACAGCGTACGCAGTTTGCGTCCAGCGGATTTTCTCCAAAATGGTGCTACGGTGACGCAGATAAGATGAATTGTTGAATAAAGTTATTTTTGTTTTCATTGAGTACGAAAAGTATTCTCGTTGCTTCATAAAATTCAGATTGAACCACTGATGGCAGATGGACTACTTTTACTACTTTTCTGGGTCTTGACAGTGGTATTCACTTCGCAGTCAATGGGACAGTCTCAAGCCTCCCGGTTTTCATCCAAAATGTCTTAAATTGTATTCCGAAGACGAACGAAGCTTTTAGGGGTTTGGGACAACATGGGGGTAAGTGATTAATGACAAAATGTTCATTTTGGGGTGGAGTAACCCTTTAATGAAAGATTTTTTTAATGGTGTTATTGTATTTGGTCTGCTATGCTGCAGCGAGTGTTGCAGATGAACATGGCTTCTTTGTAATGCTATGGGACAGGAACAGGGACCCGCCTCCTGCAGCCTGTCTGAGAAAAGCCCTTTATTTATGATCTCCATGAGCCATAGGCTCTCAGGGAGCAATCAAGCAGAAATGGTGTGAAATGGGTCTCTTGATGGGTCAGAAAAGAAAATTGACTATGATCTCTGGGGTATTTTCTGCTGACTGGAGGCCACATGAACACAGACAAAGAAAAGGCTGACTTTTGGGGAAGGAAATGAAGATTTTATATCTTTAGTCACTTTGTAACATGTCTGTGTGTGTCTGTTTGTGTGTGTGTTAGATTACACGGCTGTGTGCAGAGGAAGCTGCCGCACAGGAACAGACGGGTCAAGTGGAGGAGTGTCTGAAGAACAACCTACTGAAAATTAAACAGGAGGAGTGCAAGACGGTACAGAAGACATCCTCAAACATGTTTCATCTGCTACACGCTGCTTTCCACTGCATCTGTTGCTATGGAAACACAATCAGTGTTTTTAAAGCCACATCTGCTTTTTTGAGGAGAGGAGATTCCTACACTAGGGTGGTTGCATAGGAATTAACCGATTTACACAATATATACACTACTAAGGTTTTTAAAGAAGTCTCTTCTGCTCACCAAGCCTGTATTTATTTGATCCAAAGTCCAAAATATTTTTACTACTTAAAATAACTGTTTTCTATTTAAATATATATATTAAAATGTAATTAATTCCTGTGATTTCCAAGCTGAATTTTTAGCATCATTACTCCAGTCACATGATCCTTCAGAAATCTTTCTAATATGCTGATTTACTGCTCAAAAAACATCTATTATTATTATTGTTTAAAATATTAAAGCATTTAAAGCTTTTTTTAAATGCTTAAAGCATTTATCTGAAATAGAAATCTTTTGTAACATAATAAATGTCTTTACCATCACTTTTAGTAAATTTAAAGCATCCTTGCTGAAAAAAAAAAAAAGTTTTAATTTCTATAATTTCTGACTCAAAGCTTTTGAATGGTATAGTGTATAATGTTACAAAAGCTTTTGTTTCAGATAAATGCTGATTTTTGGATCTTTCTATTCATCAAAAAACCCTGAAAAAATGGACTAAACTGTTTTAAATATTGATAATATAATAATAATAAATGTTTCTTGAACAGCACTGTTTCTTGAACTTATTTCTGAAGGATCATGTGACACTGAAGACTGGAGTAATGATGCTAAAAATTAAGATTTGATCACAGGAATAAATTACATTTTAAAATATATTCAAATAGAAAACAGTTATTTTAAATAGTAAAAATATTTCAGAATTTTACTGTTTTTGCTGTACTTTGGATCAAATAAATGCAGGCTTGGTGAGCAGAAGAGACTTCTAAATAACATTAAAAATCTTACTGTTTAAAAACTTTTGGCTGGTAGTGTATCTAATATACATATACATACGGTATATATACCATTTTTTAGTTTTGACATAGGTCGTGTTAGATATGTTGTAATATGTACACTGATTTTTTTTTAAAAGAAATTATGAAATCATTTTTTATTTAGTTGTATTTTTTATTTACTTTTATTCAGCAGGGACACACAAAATTTCTCAAAAGATGCATTTATTTACGGTTTCCACAAAAATATGAAGCAGCACAACTGTTTTCAGCATTGATAATAATAATCAGAAATGTTTCTTGAGCAGAAAATCAGCATATTAAAATGGTTTCTGTTGGATCATATGACACTGAAGACTGGAGTAATGATGCTGAAAATTCAGCTTTGCATCACCGGAATAAATTGCATTTTAAAATATATTCAAATAGAAAACAGTTATTTTAAATAATAATAATATTTCACAGTATTGCTGATTTTTGCTGTATTTTTGATAAAATAAATGCAGCTTTGGCGATCATTTCAGAATCATTGAAAAATCTTACTGCCTTTTAATCTGTAGTGTAATTTTTTGTAAGTGTAAATATCATAATTTTTAATTTTTTTTTGCTGCTGTCTCTTTAACAAACACCCTCACATGCGAAATAACCAACAGTCGTGGTGCTCACACACAGCTATATTAATTTGACATGTACGGGTTTAGAGTCCACATCTTTCATTTGATCCTTTTCTCCATGTGTAGGAGGTGTTAAACATGCTCAAAGAAAGCAAAGCAGACATATTTGTGGATCCTGTCTTGCATACGGCTTGTGCTCTGGATTTGAAACACCACTGTGCAGCCATCAACCCTGGAAGAGGCAGACGTGAGTGTAGTTTTGTTTGTTTTTATTGCATATTACACAGTACATTCACACCTCTAAAGATCACATTTGCTCCACTTCATACGTTATTTCTCGCTGAATGTTCTGTTTCCCAGTTTAAATGCATTGTAAATACCATTTCATGTTGTTTAATTGATGATGCTTAGTTAAGATAACTGGGTTGAGGGTCTATTTGAGAGACTAATGGAAAGCTATGGGACTGACAGATGGTGTGATTATGATGCTTTTTTTTAACTCTGTAATTTGGAGCTCCTGACTCCCTCTGTTTAAAATTCTTTCCCAGAAATGTCCTGTTTAATGGAAGCTCTGCAGGACAAGCAGGTGCGTCTACAGCCTGAATGTAAGAGAAGATTACAGGACCGCATAGACATGTGGAGCTATGCAGCGAAGGTCAGTACACACAAACAAACACATTGATCTAGCTGTCAACTAAATAATTTTTAAAAATATATTTACCACATACAAACCCAGTCTCTAGCTCTAAAAGACACCTTTTTGCATTAAAATTATTATTATTATTATTATTATTATAAATGTATTAATAATAAGAAGAAATTACAATATTAAAATGAAGTAATCTTTATTATTATTGTTATTTATTAATTTTTAGTATTAACATTTTGACATTTACATTTATTATTGTTAGTAGTAGTAGTAGTATACATATCTGAATTATTATTATTATTATTATTATTATTATTATTGTCATAATAGCAGAAAGTTTATTGTTATATTTAAAAAATATTATTTTTTATTAATAATAATAATATTAATTAATATTCATTATTATTAGTATTATTATTAATAATAATTATATTAAATTAACTTTAAAAATAAAAAGTATCAATATTAATAACAACAGTAATTTATACAACATATCTATAAATTGTTACTATAACTATTACAATTTGTACTTTATCATTATTATTATTATTATTATTATAAATGTAATAATTGGAAGAAATTACTATAATAAAATTGTCAGTTAATATTAATTGTTGTTTATTAATTTGTTATTAAAATGTAAACATTCTGTTTATTATTATTAGTAGTAGTAGTAGTAGTAGTATACATATCTTTATTATTATTATTATTATTATCATAATAGCAGGAGGTAATTGTTTTATAATAATAATAATAGTATTTTGTTAATAATAATAATAATATTATTATTATTATAACAATAAATTGTATTAAGTTATCATTAAAAACTATAGTAACAATATTAATAACAAAAGTAATTTAATTTAACATATCTATCTATAAATTATTCCTATATTATTATTATTATTATTATTATAAATGAAATAATAGGAAGAAATTACTATAAATTACTTTATTAAAATTATTGTCAATTAATATTA